>CM021106.1:215538-396985 GCA_007115665.2 Sequoiadendron giganteum | reverse complement strand
AAGATCAAGTGGATATTCTAGAACTTCTTGACAAACATAAATCACTTTCGAATTATTCAGTGGATCAAGTTAAATACGAATCAGTTGACTCAAACTGTTTTGAAAAAGGACAAAAAAATATATGGAATTATTCCGAAACTGATCGAGCCATACCTAACTAGAAAAGTAAATGCTTGCGCTTGAGAGGCCTCTGGGCCGGTAGGTCCATAGAATTCACTGGGATAAGTTGTATTGTTAAACCAAACAAAACAACAAGCAATGAAACCAAAGACAGAGAGAGCCGCTAAACTATAGGATAAGTAAGCTTCTCCAGACCATACAAACGCGCGGCGAGCCCATGCAAAAGGTTTTGTTAAGATGTGCCAGATACCACCGAAGATACAAATGGAACCTAACAAAACATGTCCTCCAATTAGATCTTCCAGATTGTCCACGCTAACAATCCATCCCTCACCTCCAAAAGGGGATTTGAGTAAATAACCAAATATAGTACTTGGGTTAAGCGTAAGGTTCGTAATTTTTCTTACATCTCCACCGCCGGGAGCCCAGGTATCATATATACCACCAAAATACAAAGCCTTAAACACTAGGAGAAAAGCACCAACACCTAGCAAGATTAGATGAATACCTAAAATTGTAGTCATTTTGTTCCTATCTTTCCATACATAACCAAAAAATGGAAAAGATTATCCTCTTCTCTTTATTGATGTTTAGATCATCTATTTTACTCAACAAATCATCAGATACAAAAGTATTTTTTCTTAGTGAACGTGCCATGGTTAATTACCTTTCTTTTCTGCCAATTGGAGCTCTTCCTCACCACCCCCATGAGGATGATCCACAGCATTCATAACTACTCCTCTTACTTCAGGACGTTTACCCAGCCAACGTTTGGACCCAGCTTTACTTAAAGTTCTATTTTTCCATTTAACGTTGCCTATTTGTCCAATTGTTGCTGAGCAGTTCTCAGATATTAAACGAACCTCCCTAGATGGTAATCTTAATGTGGTCAATCGACCTTCTTTTGCAATCAATTCTGCCGCAGCACCCGCTGCTCTAGCTAATTGTCCGCCTTTTCCGACTTGTACTTCGACATTATGTATAGTCGTGCCTAAAGGTATATTGGTTGAAGTAGACCTTTAATTTGTAAAAATCCCTTCCCAAACTGTACAAGCCTCTCTCAGGGCATACAGCTTTCTGGAAGTGTATATTCGAGGTCACCGAAGGCAAGCTACTGGGTCACTTGATCACAGAAAGAGGAATTATGATCGATCCTGAGCGCATTGAGGCAATTTCCAGAATCAACCTGCCTACTAGCCAGAAGGAATTAAGATCTTTCTTTGGGAAGATCAACTTTGTCCAAAAATTTATCACTGGCTTTGCAGAGATAGTGAAACCTTTGAATGAGATGTTGAAAAAGAATGCTAAGATCGAGTGCACGACACTGACAAAAGGGGCCTTTGAAGAAATCAAGCAAGCAATAGTTGAGGCCCCTGTCTTGGTTAGTCCAGACTATACCAAGCCATTTTATTTGTACTCCTTTGCATTGGAACATTCTTGTGCCGCGATACTCACTCAGAGAACTGAAGAAAGGGATGAACATCCCATTGCATTTATGAGTACACCCCTCCGGGATGCCGAACTAAGGTACCCGAGTGTTGAGAAACAAGCCTATGCACTAGTGAGAGCCATCAAGAAATTTAGGCACTATATCTTAAGGAGTAAGGTTTTCACCATAGTACCAGATGCAGTCGTTAAACACTCTTGATGCAAAATGAGCTTGGAGAAAGAAGAGGAAAGTGGGTCGCCACTATCCAAGAGTATGACATCAAGATACAGCCAATGAAGCTGGTTCGAGGGCAGGCCCTAACTCAGACAATGGCAATAGAAGGACCGGGTTTAGTGCAGCAAACATATGTGCTGACAGACACTCCTCCAGAGGAGTGGTATTACGATATCACTGCATATCTGATTAACCACAAATATCCTGCACATATGAATTCCACGCAAAAACAAGCTTTCCGACTGAAGTGCCAACGTTTCATGTTGCAAGGGTCAGTGCTTTACAGAAGAAACCACGAAGGAATCTACTTGAGATGTGTGGGGAATGATGAAGCCAAGATGATAATGGAACATTTCCATTCTAAATTCGGGACAGGACATGGCGAAAGTCAGGCAACTGCTTGTCAAATACTTAGAGCAGGGTATTATTGGCCCTCCATTTTTAAAGATGCCTACCAACATGTAAAGACTTGTCACATCTGCCAGGTCACTGCATTAAGGGAGAAGAATCCGGCCATGCCATTACAGCCCATAACTGAAGTAAAGCCATTTGCAATGTGGGGTCTTGACTTTATTGGCATCATAAATCCACCATCTTCGGCGCAGCACAAATACATTATGACGGCGACTGATTATTGCACCCGATGGTCTGAAGCACAAGCATTAAAGAATTGTACAACGGATGCGGTAATCAAGTTTCTTGAAGAGCATATTATCACAAGATTCAGTTGTCCTAAGGCTTTAGTATGCGACAATGGTTCTGCTTTCACTTCCTTAAAATTCTCCAATTGGGCATTCGACTATGGGATTAACCTCAAGTTTTCCTCGAACTATTACCCTCAGGGTAATGGATTGGCAGAGTCAATGAACAAAAATTTGCTCACTGTAATCAAGAAGCTGTTGGATCAGAATCCGAAAGACTGGCATTCGCAACTAAGGTTTGCTCTATGGGCAGATAGGACGCGAGCTAAAAAGTCATTGGGGACCTCTCCATACCACCTAGTCTATGGGCAAGATCCTGTATTTCCCATCCAGTTAAGAATTCCGACACTAATGTTTATGCAGGAATACTTGGACCCGGACGACAGAGTTCAGATCTGTTTGTTACAGCTGTTGTTACTCGAAGAACAGAGGGACCAGGCCTTGGAAAAGTTTGCGAAACATCAAGGGGTTGTAAAGAGATGGTTCGACAGACATGCAACGATAAAATCATTCAAAATCTCTGACCTAGTCTTGTATTGGGACAAAGCACATGAGAGGAGAGGTGATCATGAGAAGTTCGACAGTTTATGGAAAGGACCATATCAAGTCTCCGAAATTTTGGGAGAAAACGCATTCAGGTTGAAGACATTAACTGGAGAGGATATCCCGTTGCCAGTCAACGAGCAATTCTTGAAACACTATTTCCGACCTTGAATCTTTAAGTGGGACCCACCTGTATATAGTTAGTTTAGTTTCATTTTAAGTTTGGTTTGTTTTCTTGCTTTTGTTTTGGTTAGTTTAGTTGTTTTGCTTTCTTGGCTTTCTTTGCTTTGTGTGCGTAGTTTAGTTTGCTTGGGTTTTGTGTGTTTAGTTTAGTTTGAATAAGAGGGATTCCCATCTTGTGAGAAGGGTGATGTTGCTTACACGCACACTCTGGATTGATTTCACCTAATTATGTTATGAGTATTCCTTGGACAAATATTCGTAGAAAACCTTCAAGCCTCAAGATTAGTTGTCTCGAAAGTATCCTCAAGATTAAGGCTAGTACTTGACGGAAATGAAGAATCATCTATTATATCTTGATTTTGAAATCTTACAGTTACTACATCTCACACATATGATAAGTTCTCTAAGTCACGATCGTTTCTAAGGAGAAATCATGGTTTGAACAAAGAAAATAATCAAAGTCTTACTTCAGCGCCACTATAATACTCAAGCCCTCGTAAACTTCACTGCTTACAAGCCAAAGTGTACAAAATTTGCGAAAGAAAAGAATATCAAAATAAGAAAATAAGAAAAAGAGATAAAACACTTGGCTAAGGGTGTGCGGACATCTCTACAGGCGTACAGTCAATATACATGAGAAATCAAATCGCCGGAAGTAGAGCAATCTCCGTGAGATTATAGCAGATAACCTCGTCGGGGCTATGGACGCTCGCTGGCAGCAAGGCTCTATCCAAGGATGCTTTTGGAGTTAAGAACTGGTTAGGATGAAAGCCATGATGGAACCAAAGAGACTTAGTGTTCTCACGAGAAGGAAATGAATGCCAAGTGCACACACTTGTAACTAGCGGATGAAAAATCTTGATATAGTTTAAGATTTTCCTTTTCTTTTAAGTACTTTTTTTAACCGAGGGATAAGCTAATTGGAACTAATCTAAGACTTTTTGGGTTTAAAGTGGGTATTGTCCTCAGAATGTTCGGGAACATTCCCAACGTGGAGTCGCCAAATGTTGTGACCTATTTCACACATCGCCCCATTGCAAATGGGGACCCCCAAGTTTTGATGTCGCCCTCTGAATCGCCAGTTTAGAGTCCTAAATTTGAATAACTTTTTGAGAGTCAATCCGGCCAAGTTGAAATTTTGAACCCGTTTGAATGCTTAAACGTCATGGAAATGCTCAGAAGACCCAATAGACGAGGAACGCCATTGCTTTCGATCAATTCTGACACTTCCTATTTTTTAGGGATTCTGCTTTTTTGCTTTTTGCTTTTTTGATTTTCGGCATTTTTAGGCCATTCTGGAGTTCCTATTTTTTAGGGATGCTTTTTGCTTTTTCTATTTTTGGAAAGTTTCTATTTTTGGATCCCATCAGGCAAGAAATCAACACGCCTCCAGATGTCAAAAGAATCAAGGTAAAAATGGCGAAGTTTTGGAGAGGGTGAAGGTTGACGGTATCAGATTGGAAGAACAGGTCAAAGAAGTTCAGGCCAAACTTCTCAACATGATCGCCGACATCCTAGATAAGGAAGCTCTACGAGAGAATGACCTGCAGTTAGAAGTTTTGAAAGGGAAGGTCCAAGAAGGCATCTTTGCCATCACTGAACCCATTTTGAAGCAGGACTGGGCCAAATTGGCGAACTTCTTAAGCATCCGAGAGTCTTTTGAGAAGACCAAGCCAGAGTGGGAGGATACCTTTGCCAGATGCGCCGAGAGTGTGGACAGACTGGAATTCAGGATTGGAATGCTTCCTCAAATCACCATGGATGAAGTTGCCTTGATCGTGTCTAGATTCATCGAACACACGGCAACACGGGAGGATCGGGATGTAATTCCTTGAAAATAGCTCCAAGCGCCATGTCACCCTGTCAACTCTCTGTTTACTGAAGTCATTTTGGGAAACCCTAATTAGGGTTTATTTGTTTTGATCTTGGCCGTTGGCTCATTTTTAATCTGAGCCGTTTATTCAATTTTGTAAACTCTATATAAACTTATTTACTCTCATTTGCAATTTGTGAAGTGAGTTATATAAGATTGTTGCGACGAAACTATTTCCGTTTATAAAAGCTCTTGTGCATGATTTGCTAAGAACCACTTTTATTTTCAAGTAGTGTGTGAGGTTTTAATATTTCTCCTTCAACACCTAGAGTAGAATTAGAGTAGTATTTCATTTACATGTTTGTTAGGTGAATGATAGATTTGATAGCGGTGGTAGATAAAATTTAGCTCATACTTTTGTCGAATGGATGATTTGTATTCGATGTGCAAAGTTAGTCTGAGCCATTAAATTGTGGATGCTTAACTTTTGTTTGTTTTAATCAATTCAAACATGAAAATTATTATCACTTCCGTTGAAGATTGCACCCACTTTGCGTAGTTGTCCAAAGGAGGAGAAACAAAGTGTGGTTACCCTATTTTATCTAGTTGCTGCCGTCTCTTGAGTTCTTAGGCGTAGTTTAGATTCCTAAACCCTTATCCTTTTTGCCTTTTTTTTCAAAATCTGAAATACCCATCAAAAAGAACTTCAATGATAAAACTGTCTAAGTCCTGAATTCGCGAAATGAATTTTATGTAAGTCCCCTTGTGATTACCAGCAAATCACAACGCCCATTGACCTTGTCCGTATGTCATAACCTGACCAAAAGAAACATTGGAGTTATTGTATTTGCAATTACTTTTCAAGAGAGGATAAAGCGTCCTTGGGCATTTTATTCTGTGTATGGTGGCGTATTCAAAACACACACCAACAGGTATTCCAAGGGGACTTACGTAATTGTTCAACTTCGTGAAGCAGGTGAAAGATTTGACTGTGATGCTCTGATTTCAAACTAACTGGGAAATGCTGAATTTAAAGGGATAAGGGGGGTAGGGATTCTAAAATCTACTTCTAAAGGGTGGAATGCGAGGATCGGCTTCAACAATCTTCAAACCAAACTTTGCTTTGCCTCCCTTCGGACAATTCCGGCAAAGTTGGTACCATCTTCAAAGGATGAATAAGATGTTCAAATTATGCTTCAGCATGCACACACCATCACAACGACGCAAGTGAACATATGAATCACAACCGAAGTTAAGTATTAATGCTCCAGTTGACCACACAGGGCGAACTTACCATCAATAAGCCCGCTAGTGGTATGGATGAAACAAGACTTGCCCAAACCAAAACGCCACACTCCACATTTAATAACTACTTGCATAAAATAAAGCCTGCTTTACTCTAATCTACTTGAATTGTAAAGACGAAAAAGTCTTGTCAACTGCTCACAATGAAAGAGAGAATCACCAATCAATGAAATTCTTTGTATTATGAGAGTCCTCCACAACAACCTTTTGCAAAAACTTTCAAAGGGAAATTTTTCTTTCCTTTTCAAACTAAGCTATGCAATCTATGCTATGCTACTTCTATTATAACTTCTATCTTCTCAACTCTCTGATATTCTAGTCTAATCTAATCTAATACAAATGAGGCGGGATGCCCCTTTTATAGTTAGCCCAGTCCAACGGATGGCTTAGATTCAATTACAATGAAGGGCTCAGATTGAGCCACATATGCCCTAATTAGGGTTTTTGCCCTAAAAACCGCCATAGAGAAGAGTGGGGCAATAAATGCACAGAAGATTCTCCACTCCTCCGCAAGAACCACTACGAGCAATTAATGCCCACTATCCTCTTCTAGAAGATTCTCGTCCAGAAACGCGTTCCCACTGTTTTGCCTATCAATTTTGTTGCGCTAGGAGGAGGCGAGCATACAACAACACTCAGTTCAACCATCCTTGCAAAATGTTTTCTCCGTTAAGCCCTCCTGTTTAATTCTTGGACGCACTTCTTCCTCGTAACTTTCATATTTCTCTAGCCCACTGCCTTGGGCGCATTAGCCTCTTTTGCATCACGTTCTTAATGCCTTAGACAAATCTTCACTGTCGTTTCCTTTTTCCAAAGTTGTAACGTTGTCCAGCTTCATCAAGTCCTCATGCCTTGGCCTCGGCGTTCATCCTGCAAAACAAAAGAAGAGCATCAAAACATTTATAACATAAATTCACTTTAGTTACCTAATTTTCATGTTCTGACTTCCAAGGTCCGCTTGACCTCTAGATCTGATAAAATTCATCATTTTTCTAGCAAACTTTCATCATGGGCACATTGTGTTCGTTTCATGAGGTCTTCTTCAAGGGCGCATCCACCACCTTGTGCTTGGAGTTGTGCCTTAGAAAATATTTCACCTTGAGGACGCACTTGAATGCTTGATGTTTGAGCTTCATTTCATCTTCAAATTCCTCCATGCCTTAGACAAATTTCATCTCTACCCTGTGAGTGTATTTGACCCCTTGTTGCTTTATTTTTCCTTTCCTTAGACAATTTTGTCTTCTTCATAAATTTCATCCACTGTATCTAGGTGCTCATTTTAACATCGCCAGCTGAGGCATTTTTTGTAAAAACATTTCTCTGCCTTAGAAAATTTATTTTCGCCTAGGAAATTCATCAACAGCCGCTAGGCTGAAATCTCTGCCGAAAAATCTTGAGCGAGGTGTGGAAAAGATTTAAATCATCTCCCAGTGGGAAATGTCCAATACCCAGAAGAAATTTCCCTTAAGAACTCATTGTTTTCATGTGTATCTAGACGATTCCTCGTATTCCACCTTTAGGAGTAGAAGTTAGAATCCCTACCCTTATCCCTTTTAAATTTAGCATTTCCTGGTTAGTCTAGAAATCAGAGCGTCATCATCAAATCAATCATATCTCACATCTGCTTCAAGAGTTGAACAATTACATAAGTCCCCTTGGAATACCCAGCATATTCACATCAAACCAACTGAGCCTATTCGCTACAAAAGGAACCTTGGATTTGAACGCATGATCTTTCACGCAATCTTAGCATGCGGAATACTTTGATCAAGAGAGGATAGGGTGACCGTTGGACACTTTATTCTGTGTTGGTGCGGTCATAAAATACCCGTCAACATGTCCCCTTTGCCATCCCTTGTCATCCCCAAAAATGGCCCAAAATATTGCCGACCCCAAAACTTGTCCCTTGGTCCCCTGCAATCCCCGTCCCAAAACTCTAGGTAACATAGGAGATTTATCCTTACATACTGCTATGTTTTGTATTGTCTTGAAAAGACATTAAAACGTAAACATACACATGCATGCATACATATATCTATGTATGTATTGTTGGCGTTTCAAATCGCACCTCTGGAATGCGTTCTGGAAACGGACAGCTACGTGCAGTAAACCGCTCTTCGAATTAGGAGGGGAAGCTCCCTCTTTTGCTGAGTTGCATAAAGAAAGTAATCTAAACTTAATTACGCCTATCTTTTTGGTTCAGCTGCGAGAACACAACGTTATAGAACACTAGATGTTGCGGCTGAGGTTTTCCCTTTAATGAAACTAGACAGCTACAACTTAACCTACGCTTAAAACGTTTCTACCCTCTCAAGTAAACGCAGAGCAAGAGAGTTTAGAAATGGACGAGTTTGATTTCTGACAAAGATACTTAAATAAGCTATTCTTCAACATACGTTTTAAGGCAAGCTGAAAAAGAGATCATAAAAGTATTACGGAAATATCAGACTTTTATTTCAAGGCAGACAAAGCACGCTCAAGATTTTATTTACTCATACTTCTAACACAAAACAAAGAGATGGAAATTTGAGATATTTATATCAAGGTAGACAAAGCACGCTCAAGATTTTATTTACTCAAGTTTCTGGAACAAGGATTACAACTTCGGGACAGCAAGTCGTAGCAACACGCTTGCAACATGCGATCAACCTAATTGTAATCAACACAACACATGCACTAAACAAGTATTTGCAGCTAAAGAGGCATGCAAACTTGCTCCTTACACAAAGTGAACAACACTTGACGATAACAAAGAGAAGGTACTAGGACACTTATGTCTTGTTATCACAAGCACGGTTAAAGTAAAATTAGCAAACACTGCTCTTATTTATAACTAAGCAGAGGAGTAGGAAACCCTAAAATCTCCTTGCTTTTACAACTACTGCTTGCCAACATGCAAGCTTTATTTCTAAATCTAGCAAAGATTAAAACATCTAAAACCTAAGAAAGCATCTAAAAAAGAAAATGCCAACTCATTACATTTGTTTTCCTTCTTCAAAGAATGGATAAAAATTGAGACAAGAATAGAAAGAAAACGAGAGATAAGAATGGAAAGAAAGCTTGGAGAAAGCTTCTAGAAGATTGCCGCTTTAAATCTCTCACGCATCCACCAAAAAGCAGGAAACTGCCCCTCTATCAGGAGTGTTGATACTATCTTTAGCTATATTCCGCTTTTCTAGAATCTTCTTCTCTTTTGCAATCAAACTTAGAGAATCTTTGACATCATCAGCTTCTTTATGAGTTTTGTTCTTGAAAAACATCGCTGCCTCAAAAAATAACTCACTCATTGATAACTTGGCGGCTCTGCAACTTTACGCATTCTGACACTTCTCTTGGTTCTCCTACGGAAGAGTTTTGCACAACTTTTTCTGACACCTGTCCTTTCACCGATACCACTCCCTCTGCACGTTCTTCAATTGAGATGATGACATTTTATGTCCATGATGATACTGAAAAGCATTTACCAACATCATCCGTTCAAATAATTATGATACAACACTAGTTTGGCTCTGAATTTGATGGGAGAGTACTCTATGCTGAAAAACATGAAGATTGACTGTAAACTTGACTATGCTCGGACAAGCTCAGCACAAACCCTAAAAATAACTTGCTGATTTTCTCCATCAAACGGATGAATTTTTTGAATTTTTTCTAAGACATAGGTTTTGTTTAGAATCTCGTTACAAGCAAACCCAAATCGTCCGTTTTTAAAAATCCTGAATGAAGACTGAAAAAGCAGCAAACCCTAATTTTCTTTGAAAAAGCACGAAAAAGATGGCATTTGGGTATTGTTCATGAACACATTTTGGATGAACCCAATTGATTAGATTCTGAAAACCTCAAAGTTTCATTGAAAAAGCAACCACTTGAAGTTTCTCCGGAAAAACTGTGATATGGGTTTTGTCCAGAAGAAGATTCCAAATAGACCCAGAAGATTGGAAGTTGTAAAATCTGAAGTTTTCTCTGACATGCAAGATAAAAAGCAGCTGCTGCAACCTTGAGAAAATTCTTCAAAAATTATCCAGAAGATAGAACCAGTATAAACCAGCTCGCTGAAATTTGAAAACAATGGCCTCCTTCTTCAAAGATTTGATGTTTTGGATGAAAAAGTGTGGAAAAGCAAGCCTTCTTGAGTGCTGATCTGAAAATATTATGAAAAACCAGCAAGTTAAACTCTTGAATCTTGAAAAATAAGGGTTTGAAGTTGCTGCTTTGTTTCTCCTTGAAGACCACCTGCAAGAAAATAATGAAAAATAAAACACAAAGTGCTTTAAATATGCTTTGCTTTGAGAAAACAACTTTCTTTTGCCCTAATTCCTCAAAACCCTAATTCAAGATTGTGTAATGAACTTAGACTTTGGTCTTCAACTTCAATTTTTGAAATTTCAAAAAATTTGACTAAGGCATGAGAAGTTGGGCGCCTTTTTTGAGGTATGCCATCCTTTTTTCCAGACTTAGCCAATTTTTCACCGTTTTCAACTTCTGTTCAATTTTTAACCTCGTTTCAGATCTGTCTCCCAACTTCTTGATTGATCCGACGAACGAACTGAACGTTGCATCACGGAGCCTGATCGAATCTGACGACATGATTCTGGAGACGTTGTCTGCTAAAAACTTCATTTGTCCCTCTGAAATGTCAAGTGCCTATCCTTGAAAAGGGCGCCCATTTTCTCCAGAGTTTTTATTCTGAGTTTTTCACTGTTGCTTTTGACATTTGTCATTTCATGCACTTTTCCTCCTATGTTCGTGGTGCGACATTTGATGACTGCCTCCTCCGATGGACAAGCTGACGGATTCGTTGGAGAGCTGGATCGAGTCTGACGAAGTCACGTTGGAGATGCCTTCAGTAAATTCTATCATTAAACCTCTTAAAATCTTGGGCGCCCTTCTTCTCCAGGGGCGCCCATGTCTACCAGAGTTAGATTGTTTTCATCGTTTTTCACTCTCAGAGTTCTAAACACCTCTCATCATGGCCCTTGTTTGATCTGACTTTGCCGAAAACTGAGTGTTCTGACGAGCTGACGAAGACATCCGCTATGAAGCTGTCGAGAATCTGAACAATGTTGCCTGAGAGAGCCAATCCTAACTTCATCATCTAACCTTCCAAAAAGATGGGCGCCCATGTTGAGCAGACTTAGATTATTTTATGCAAATTTCAAAATATTTCCTCGTTTGACGTGCCTTCTTTGTCTCGGCTGTCGGAAATGAAAAATTTTCTAAGGCATGGGAGTATAGGCGCCCTTCTTGACTGGAGGCGCCTGGATTCAACTTTTTCAAATTCTTATCTCCTTTCTCCATTTTTCTTGCACGTTCACCGTTGATAGCTTCTGCTTGATGCTTGAACGTCTGATTCTGATACCTGTCAGCCGACTGACCTCCATTGATAACCTTGATTCTCCAGAAGAAGCTTCTGAAAAAGCAGAATAGACCCACTAGAGCAAAACTGATCTTTTTGTGATTCTGACTGCACCAATCTAGTGAGGAAGTATTTTAAGCCAATCAAAATCAATCTTAACCCTAACAGCCAAACTTTCTATTTTTAGAAAATTTTACAAGTATCCATTTGGTAAGAAACCCAGGAAAACCCAGAAAAAATTTCTATTTTTAGAAAACTGCTAAAAATATAAATTTTCCTAAAATTTAGGGATGAAAAACTGAAATCTGGGTATTGTAGGTTTGATCTTTTTGGACCGACCCAGATTGTCAGATTTTGAAAATTTCAAGTTATTGACCCCCATGCAAGACATGCAAACCCCCATTTTGACATTTTCTGACAGATTTAACAATATTTCGACACAATTCTTCAAAATGCTCAAGTGTAGCGAAAATTTTAATTTGGCGTACAACATGTATATACACTACCATCTGCTATTGTGCTCAAAAACTACTCCCCTAGGCAACCATCCCTGTCTTAGAAACGCTGTGGAGCATAGTTAACTCTAGAAAGAATGTCATTACATACACAGTTTCATTGACATCAGTTCTTTGGAAGAACTCCTAGTTGCAATTAAAATCACAAGCAGTA
The DNA here is from genome assembly GCA_007115665.2 of Sequoiadendron giganteum. Classification (NCBI taxonomy): domain Eukaryota; kingdom Viridiplantae; phylum Streptophyta; class Pinopsida; order Cupressales; family Cupressaceae; genus Sequoiadendron; species Sequoiadendron giganteum. Next base: position 384,632 of record CM021106.1, on the reverse strand, counting down.
TGATCCAAATGCACATTTATTGTGTTTGAGTAAAAGAAAATGTTTTCTTTTACAATAAAATATTTTACCTTTGTCACTACTGAACTGGTTAACATTTATTACGACTATGAAGAAATGCTCTACAGAAGAAAGGAAGTGGTAGGGTCTTCTAACTCCTATGACTTCTACTATTCCTGGTTTAAAAAATTTCTTGGTTGACACAAACAATAAGAATTCAGTAAAGATTGTGGCTCTTTCTATTTACCTTAGTCTACAAATTTTTCAGGAGGTTCCCTCTAGGACTCTAAATGCCCTTCAGAATTTCGACATTGTAAGCTCATCTCTTCCTTTTTAAGAGATCTTAACTACTTCTACTTCTTTCTAGTACCCAGTCTCTCAACATGAGATTTTACAATTTAAATGTGGATTTCTGGTATCAATAACTAAATCTACTTAGCTTTGCATTGATGACCTGAGCAACAAGTCCTTAGAGGAAAAAATATATTTATAAAGAAAATGATGTTTACAAGAAGCCAAACATAGGGCATAACCAAATGTCTTGGAAGAAAACTGCTGATTACAGAAGCAAAACAAAAAAACAGAAAGCAGAGAAAATGAAAACCATGATGTGTTTTAAACATAAGATAAACAAAGCATTATGTGGCGTGGATGCTTGAAGTCTTGATAGAAGTGTTTTTATGGATTAAGTCAATAAAATGATTTCTGAATAGGTAACTTAAATATAGAATAACAGTCTCTAATATTTGTTAAGAATCTAGATATTCCTCCCTTATTGAAGTCTGTCTTCCTCTTTGGAGCATTTAATAATCATGCAATATAAAGTTTTTATAACTTTGTAACTACTAAAATAAATTTGGACTTTCAAACAATAAATATGAGTAACAGATGTAGTAAAAGGAAAACTTTAATTCCCTGGAAGAAAAAAAAGCGAGTTCTCCATCAAATTCGTTTATTTCTCCAATTCAATATAAGATTCAACTATCCCCCTCACAAACCACTGCAAATATTGAAGGATTACTGCCCTTTTCCTTTCCCATTTCATACCTCATTTTCAAAGACAAACTCTCGCAAGTATAATGTGATGTCCAATTCAAAAGCAAAGAAAAGAAACTATATTTTTGTTCAAATGCAAATCTCATTTAAGGGGCATAAAAATCAAACCGGACAAGCACATAGTTGGTCAAATGTGAAGCGTGCCAAACCATTGCAACTCTCTGGAATCTCAAATACTCTGTATACATTTGGAATTTTGAAGTATCAAAAACATGAGTAGAAAAGGCTCCTAAAGAAAGCATAAATGATTTAAAAAATTATGAGATTCTAACTTAAAACTGCATGTTATGTACCTTTGAAACATGAGCAAATGGGATGGTAACTTAAAATTACTTATATTTTACCTTCCAAACATCACAGAGATAGTGGTGGAAATAATTGGGCCACCAACATGGCTTGTTAGGTCTTGCCAACATTTTTCAAATTTCAAATGTGATTGAGAATTCAATGGCCAAAAGAATTGTTCCTGCATTGACAGTATTGAGAAACTCAATACATTAGAAGAATATAAGGAGATTGCATCAAATATGCAAATAACTAAATTGCTTAAGAAAGATTGTTCAATAAAACTACACAAAGGAATAAATGATCCTGTTATTTTAGTTAAAAAAGGTTAAACAAATGAATTAACAAGAATCCATGTATCCTTTTTTTACCCAATAAACAAATTTCATACTTTGTACTTTTACAATTTTTTCTAAGAAAAGTTTGGTGGACAATACAAGAAAGCAAAATCTTCAATTTATTAAGTGCGTGCAAGAGGCTAAAACTTCAAACAAACAAGAGATACAAGTAAATTAGCATATTCTTAAAAAAAAAAATCATAACAGATTAAATTAATTGGGTTTTATGTCACACTAATTGATAGCATTTTAACACACTCATTATGTGTTGAGCACACGGTGATACTGAGAGCAGGGGGGTCAATCAGTATCAAACAATCTTATACTTTTCAAAACTTAACCAATCACAATAAAAAGATTCAAGTAAGATCTAGCAATTAGTAGCACAATGAGAACACACGATTTATGTGGAAACCCTTTTGGGAAAAAACCACGACACAATATTGCTTATATATTATGGATTAATCTTCTTCTTCTTGTAGGTTCCAACCTACTATCAAAGTCTCCAATTTCTACACAAACTCAGCTCCAATAGGCTCCAACCTATTGGAGGCTTCAACCCCCACACAAAAACTGAACTCCAGCCCTGCAAGAGGCTCCAACCTATTAATTCTTCAATGGCTAATATAGTCTTCTTCACACAAATCTGATCCAAACTTTAACTCCTTTGGCAATACTCAAAAATCTGATTTAAATAAAATCACTCTCTTCTTAGCAAATCTGATTATTATCATGCACCAATCTTTCTCACAAATTTGATCACTATCATGTATTTCTTCTTTACAAGTTTGCCTTTGAATTGCTTCACAAATCTGCTATAGGTCTCTTTAATTCTGCTATAAATATGTCTTCATACTTGCTTGAAGATCTGCTCATAAACCTGCTCAAACTTTTTTAGAAACTGCTATCAATCTTCTTTCACAACTGCCCTTATTCTTCCTCACAAATCTGTTATCAATCCTTCATACATCTGTTGCATTCTTCATATTTATTTCTGCTTAATTTTGTAATATCCCGTTTTGATTGCAGGAAGAAAATAATATTATTTAGTCTCCGAAGGATTGAAATATTAAAAGGAGAACTAAATCATCATTATCTATTCAAAAAGTCATTCTAAATTCTTCATATTGCAACTGATGCAAACTGGGCGAAGTCATTGCACATATTGCATATACTGGAGATCTGATAGATGGAGATATTCAAGCAATATTGAATTATCATGGACAAGCCATGGATACTATTTCGAGGTCAAAGTGTGACATTGCTATTTACGGTGACCAATAGTATGCACGTGGGATAAGTTAGACCAAGCAAAGAACTTATCAGGCTCTTATTGTACAATATAGCCGCCACCACTTTATAAGATATATGCATATCATATATAGATAAATATTTTCAGCCACATCTTAATACAATGGCCTTCTGCTAAGGGTCGGGATTCCCATTATCGCCTTCCATTCTAAGAACATCATCATTATCAGCTTGTTAGAAGTATAAACCACCAGCCATCACTTCTGAGCCGACAAGCAATAGTAAACAGGCTGTCCAAGGATATATGAGCAATATCAACCAACAGGTAGGTCAGCCATAGAACATGATAAAGCATTAATAATATTATCTCTGCTCAGAAGGGAAAACAATTAATCAAAGCATCGATTAGTGCTCATCATAGCAGCGATCTCATCTAAGGAAACCTTTATCAAGGAATAATGTTAATAAATTAATTATTCCTAAAGAAGAGCATTAACTAGTTAATAACAAAAAGACATGTCTCTTATCAAATGAATGAAGTGAAAGGTTATGTTCCTTGCCAAATTGTGGATATAAGAAGGGACAAATTTCAAGGCAAAAAGCATGGAATAGAATTGCAGATATATGTATTTACACAGCAGATCTGAAGTGCTCAAAGAAGCCCAAGATCATCTCATTATGGATGCATGAATAGTAAGTAAACATTTAGATACAGCACCTAATTACAAATTGCATGAATATGAAGACAAAATCAGAAACAGCGAACTAATAGAGGTCTAAGCCTCTCGTATATTCAAAAGCATGATTTTAAAGTCTAAATTAGAAACAGCTATTATATTTGATTGTCAAATTCCCATTATTGAACTATGATAGAATTAATAATAATGCGTTACATACAATAGTCCACTTTATTTCATTTATAATCTGGAACTCAATAGCTTACCTTAATAGTATTGGATGACAACTTTTGTCAATCCAATAAAGAAAAAATTGGAAAATCTATAAATCTAGAGTTCAGGTCATTACAAATTCTGCTCAAATATCGAATGATGTTACATTTAAAATTAACTTCCATTTCCATCTCCACTTATGTTCTTTTTATACCTTGTAAACTCCCCATCACACGTTTTATGAAAGGAGGTGATTCATGAAAGAGGAACGACTTCTTGTATGGGGAGCATATCTTAGGGGGTCGATCCCATAGTAATTATTAATCTTTATTAAACTTTCTTTAAGGAGGTTGGCATGAGAAACGAAGGTGTCTTTTGTCATTATGATTGTCTTGAGACACAGTCCAACCTTTTCTACGTACGCATTCCACTCCTCCTCGTCCAACCATTCTTCTTATTCACTTTCGCTTTGTTCACGTTCCCTCCTTTCTTTTGCGGCTTGCTCTTCTTTTCCTCTTTGGGCTTCATCTATAAGAGACCTGGTGTCTCTCGAACTGAAAATCAACCACTGCTGATACAAATTATGGAATTGATGCCCTTGCTGTTATGAAAATCTGAATGTGATGCCTTGCTGATATGATTTTCAGACTGGTTAAGGCCTGTGAAACCCCTTACAAGTCGATGCAGCAATGAATTCCAAATTTCCCCACAATATAATTGTTGCTGAGTGTAGTGCCACCCCAGCCGCCTCTAGTGCACAAGAAATTAGGCCAAAAGGGTAGGTGCTTTGGCTTGAGTGAAGGACGCCTTGACCCAAGACTGTACGGCTTGACCAACAGTCATTAAAGCTTTGAATGTTCACCAATTTCGATGGTATCTGTTGTACAATTGTTACACCCAAAATGAAATTTTTGGCATTTTGCTTAAATTGAGCTAAACAATGTAAAAATGCCATCGAAAGTATGTTTTAGGTCAAACCAAACATGAGGTCTTAGTGGGTTTCTGTCAAGGAACGTATGGTTAAAATTCTGAAAATATGAAAATTAGGGTTTTATGCCCCTATTTTTAAGGAAACCCTTAAAAATAGGACCTTCCCGGAAATGATTGAAAATAATTCTGATAGGGTTAATTGCCTTCACGATCACACTAATCAAGTCAAATTATCAAAAGACATGTTTTACTCTGGTGGGCCTATTCCCGTTTTTCAAGAACAAAGTTAGGAGTTCCGCAGCCATTAATGGCAGATTGGCCAATACCAGGTGCTGAAAGCTAAACCTCAAAAGCTCCAACGAAGAAGCCATGGCGGAAAAGGTCAAAAAGATGTTATAGCGAAGGAGTTTCTCAAAACGAAAAAGGCCAAAATTTGGGTAACTCTGGAAGGAGCACGTTTTGCTGCCAAGGCAAAACACAGTCTAGAGGTGAAAAAGGCGCCCCTCTTGAAGAAAGGCGCCCTTGGATCTCAGAGGGAAAATCAAATCACTTTGCTCATTCAAATCATTCATCTCCTTCGCATTCGTGCTGTCTCGACAACGCGATCATCAGCAATATCATCTAATTCAGAGATCAAAGGCCAACCATCAGCGAAGTATGGAGGATCTAATAACAATGGAGGTGCCAAATCAGAGAGCTTCAAGCCAAAGGCGCCCCTGCTGGCCAGGGGCGCCCCTCAGTTCAAGGTACCAGATGAATCCATCAGCAATTGCTCTATACATGATATCTTTCCAGCTTCCTCCCAGCTACATGATCAGCAAGTTCACAGGACACGCCAAACGATCACACGCTGAGGTCAAGCAGAAAAAGCCAGAATTGAAGAATTGGAGAGACAAGCCAGAAACTGGCTAAGGCATTGCCAAAAGCGCCCCTCTTGAAGAAAGGCGCCCTTTCTTCAAGGCATCCAGATTCAACCAGAATCTTCACTACCTCCCAGGATGATCTTCTCTGCTATAACCAATCTCGCCAGTGAAACCATCAGCAACAACTTCTAACAAATCAGTCATGTTGTGACCTTTTTCACACATCACCCCATCCCAGATGGGGACCCCCTAATTTTTGCTCCATTCTGGTCTTTTGGCTTTGGTTAGTGCGTCTCTCTCTCTCTATCTCTGGTCCTTCCAGGGATGTCCCGTCGTTTGACCTAGGTTGAAGTATTGTTCAAGTCTGTGAAATTAGGGTTTTCATCAGTCAGGCTTATTAAAGGTCAAACTGAGTTATAAAAATGAAATTCGAGCTTAGTATAGCAGTTAGAAGACTTCCAGCAGGGTCCCACTAAATTTTCACTGTATTCCGACAACTTACTATTTTTAGTAAATATTCAATTTGGGACTATTTTATCGAGATTTTGGAATTCTATCAGTTCCACCACAATCAGGCAGCTTCAGAATGCCTACACGCGAAATTTGAATGGATTTCGACAACTGGCTATTTTTAGCAGTTCAACCTTCGGAGGCTATTTTCGAGATTTAAACGAGCAATTCTCCGGTGAGTGACGGGGGGAATTGATCTGGGTTTTCCAAGACTTTCGCGATGATGTAACATGCAAACTGAGATGGTGACTTTCAGAGTTCAGCCTCCCGAGGCTATTTTTAGGGTTTGCATGCAAGAATTTTCAATGCATGTCCAGATATTCCATGTGGGTTTTGCGAGATCTTCGCAATGATATGACATGCAAATGGATCGGGTCAGTTTTCAAGGACTTACTATTTTTAGCCAGTGCCAAAACTTTGACCAGTTTTCTAGGTTTTTCTGGGTTTTTTGAGATCCCACGGGCACTGTGACATGCAAACTCGTCCGACATCCGGGTGACCACTTTCCAGACACTTACTATAAATAGCAGTATCATCCCAGCAGCTACCCACCACTCCAGTCCAGCATTCAGGTGCAATCAGGCACGATCAGGGGCAGTCAGGAACAAATCAGAGCACATGCAAGTCAGATTAGGGTTTCCCCTGCCACGTCTAAAAATAGATGAAGCAAAATGCAGAAATGACAGAACGAAGCACTCCACCGGAATCAACATCCTTCAGGCTACCTACTGGTAAAATTTGAACACGATCTGAATACTTACTATTTTTAGCAAGTCACCTCATGGCTAAAAATAGCACGTCCTCGTCAAGGAAAAGGTGTGAATGAGTCTCTTGCAGCATCAAGTACAAGTGGAACAAATTTCAAAGCAAACGGAGATACGAAATTGATCAATTCTAGGGTTTGCCAAAAATAGCAAATGGCTAAAAATAGCATGTACTGTGCCAGATGAGATGTGAATAGGATGGCAACACCAGATGGAGACACAACCACACCAGTTCTGGTTCAGAACAGGGTGAAAATCAATGAAACCCTAATTTCTCCGAATTTACTAAAAATAGAAAGCCAGAATAGGGCTAGGGCGTTGGAAATTTTACAAACATAGCTAACAGGCAAACACTCTCATATGCGCCCAGGAGGAAGGAAAGATTCAAAAAAATTCTCTAAGTGTGAGAATTTCCCTGAGCAAGGCTATATGCGCCTAGGGAAGGTGAAAGGTCACCAAAAATGTAGAAAAAAATTCGCCAAGGCATCAAAATTTCCTATGACATCCTCAAGGGCATTCAAAAATGGAAGTCTACAAGGCAAAATGCGCCTAAAGGAGCTGAAGAGTCACTCAAAGAGGGCGGAATTCCTTGACCACATAGTAAATGCGCCTAAGATGGAAGTATCATGGGCTATATGCGCCTAAAGAAGCTGAAAGGTCACCAAAAATGTGAAAAAATTCACTAAGGCATAGCATTTTGCTCCTCACAAGCCAATATGTGCCTAAGATAAAGAAACTTCCCTCTCACACTAGCAAATGCGCCCAAAGAAGCTGAAAGGTCACCAAAAACACATCAAAAAATTCACTAAGGCAAAGAAGTTTCCTCCTAGCACTAGCAAATACGCCCAAGGAAGGTCAAGAGTCATGTCTTAGGCGTGGGTTTTCCATCTCACATGAGGAAATGCGCTCAAGGATGAAATAGAAGTCTACCCCCCCCCCCATATGCGCCTAAAGGAGGTGAAAAGACACTTGAAAGGCGTGGGTTTTCCTTGACCACAATGAAATGCGCTTGAGAGTGGAGGTTGCTTGGCCTAAATGCGCCTAAAGGAGCTGAAGGGTCACAAGGTAGTGACATTTTCCTTTGCAAATGTCAAATGCGCTTGGAGGTGGAAGTCCACAAGGCTAAATGCGCTAGAAGGAGATGAGGGGTCACTTTGTGAAATACGCCAAAGGGGGAATAATGTCAAGAGGGCGTGTTTTTTTTAAAAGACCAAGGATTTCTTTTATTTTCCTTTTCCTCTTCATTATATGAAGCGCGCCTAGTGAGTGGGGATTTATGAAAAATGAAATAAAAATTGCTAAGGAAGTCTAGGCGTGAAGATTGCTAAGTATGAAAAAGGCTTAAGCAAAAAAGTTGCCTAAGGAATGAAATGAAGAATAACATGCTATATGCGCCCTCTAGAGATAAAATTTTAATTTTCAAAAAATTTCTAAAGTATTTTCTAGAGGGAAAAATAATGAATACGCCTAGAGGATGATGCCAGTTGCCAAAGTTATAAAAAAAACTTCAGAGGAAAATTCTTCAGGGAAAATCAAGATAATTTGCCAAGGCCGAGAAGATTGAAATTGCAGGAGTGGACAACATCCGGAGGACAAGATTGAAAACATTAGCCATTTTTATTATTTTAAATAATAAAAATTAAACGTACCCCTTCGTCCGGATACACATGAAAACAATGGATGCCGGGAAGATTTTTCTTCTGGGTATTGGACGTTTGCAATTCATAAATGATTCAGAGTTATTCTACGCCTCACTCACGTCGTTTCGATGGATATTTTGCCTAGTACCTATTTTTAATAAAATTCCTAAGGCAAATTTAGTGAAATTTCTCTAAGGCAAACGAATAAAATGGATGAGAAATTTCACTAAGGAGTTTGAACTTGATAATTTCGCCAGAATGCCTTAGCCAAACTTTTCGAAATTGTTCAAAGAAGTAAACGATTTAATATTTTAAGAAATCAAACGCAACGAGGCAAGCCTGTGCAGAGGTGACGAATTCACAATTCTAGAAGTTTGAGATTCCGATGCTTCAGACGACAAGTGTTACAACTGGAAAAGAGTGGGAAAATGAATTCAAAATATTTGCTAAGTTTAGCCTCTGCAGGAATTCGACCAAGCTATAAGTTTTGAAGTCCTCTTCATTTTCCTCTCACAAGTTGCTGAAGAGCTGAAAGTAAGAAGTTCGAATTTGTGAGAAGAGCTGGAGGTTGAGGATTTCGAATTTTTTTTGGAGAGCTGAAAGTTGCTGAAAAGTGCGAATCTCTGAAGGACTGGAGTTGCTGAAGTACGAATTGCTGAAGTCACAAACTTGCTGGAGAAGTGCGACCTACCTTGTCAAGATTTCAAGTTGCTGAGAAGTGAGTTTCTAAATTGTTGCAATTGTGAGGAGGTTCAAATTTACCAAAGTGAAGTTGCTGAATGCCGAAGTGCGACTTGAGAAGAAAGTTTTAAGTTGCTGAAAGTTGCGAGGTTAGAAGGAAAAGTGCGAACTTCAAAGAGGAGGTTTCAAATTTGTTAAAGTTAAATTGCTGCAGGCAAACATTTCCAAGTATTGGGCATTGTGTTGCTGCAACCCAAAGGAAATTTCTGAGAACGTTGAAGTAAACAGGCAATAGTTGAGGTTTGCAGTTGAAAACATCAAGAAGTGTTGCAGCCTTTGTCATTTAAAAGAAAAATCTGCTGACACCCTCAATGATGGTTATTATTTTATTTTAAAAATCTTGTTTGCTGACTATCTTACCCTTTTTGCAGAATGGCCGAGTCAAGCAAAAGAGCTGCAAGCAAGAACGTCCACACCGAGTCCAGACAGGCAGTAATCAAGAAATTAAGCAAGTCTTTCCTGCCAGAATCAAAATTCACATCAAAGTTAGGCAGGCTGGCAGACACAAACCTAGGCTCGTTTAACCTGGAGGCATTCAAAAGAAGGATAATGGGGATTGGAGGACATCGCCCATCAATGACTTCACATAGCATTGTCAGAAGTGGATTATATGCAGCTGCAAATTTTCCACCAGCTATCCGATGCCCGGAACTCATTATGGAATGCTCTCACCACTATGATTCAGAGAAGAGGACGATCATTGCGCCAGATGGCAAGGTGCTGGCTAACCTGACACCACAAGCAATCGGAGAGGCATTCGGGATCCTCGCCCACGAGAAAATGATTTACAAAACGAAGGACAGGGCTGACAGAATGTATTCATCCAAAACAGACCGGTGTGCTGATGTGATAAACACTAGGTGGATGGTCAAGCCCAAACCAACTCGTACGAAGTTGCCCAAGCAGATAATCTCCGAAGACTTGAAGCAAGAGTTTGGCGACCTGATTATGATGTTGAGTAGAGTTGGAGGGTGTCCCCAAGCATTCGTCTTCGAACATTGGATGTTTTACTTTATCAACTTGGTGCTGGAGGGCAAGGATTTCATGGATTGGGCACTGTTAATCAGTGATGGTTTACATGAGCAGCTCCGCAATGTGAGGAGGACTAAAACATTTTATATGGGCTCTTACCTCATCTATATGCTGGCTCGCATGACAAGATACAGGGGGATCTCTTACAAAGAACCAATTGGTTGCGGTTCTCAGCAATTCAAAATATACGAGGCTTGTCCGCAATTGCATTTGACAAGCACTACTAATTACAAAAGAGTCAACGATGCCTTTACTATGCACATCACGAGGACCTTGCAGCAAAGGACCCATCACAGAATATCGAGGGAAGCACAAGAAATGATTGAGAAATTTGGATGTTGGTTTATCCAATTCCCAAAATTCACTTACCTAAGGTTGCAGGGATTCTCTTCCTACCCATACAAGTTGCCCCGATATCCCACGAACAGGGTAGTGATGCTGGAAGTTTCTAGGCAACTGATTGCCTACGATAAGATTCAAAAGAAGAAGAAGAAAGGCGGACTTGGGTTCCCGATTGCTATGGGAAATTCAGACGAAGTATGCCCATCACTGCAGGCAGCAAGGGAGGCAAAAGCAGAGCTCCAGTTCTTTCATCTCTCTTACCATACCAGCAGGCACTACTACGATCCTCATAGAAACATCAGGTGGATATTGACAGAGGAGTTTAGACACAAGGCACAAATAGAAGATTTTTGGGCAAGTGCAGCGGATGAGGTCGAAGTCAGAAAGAGGATGTTTTCCCGGATACCATGGGCAATGATCAGAGAGTGCGAGGTTATTCCTGTACCGGATCAGATTGAGGAGGACATAAACGTTGTACAGGCTGATTACAATACAGTAAGAAACACGCCCTTGCCACTCCCAGATTGGTCAGAGCCAGAGATCACTGACTTGTATACACTTTGTATCCCAGTCCTGACATTTACACGGAGTTGGATAGAGAGACATGTCAGCTGACTGAAGGGAGGGTCAATTTCCCTCACATATAATTTGATGGGAGAGCAGGTTACCATCGATTGATCCAAGGAGACGGAGTAATCCAACTCCAGAGCCTAGGGGAAAAAAGCCAGTTCGACCGGAGCCTGTGATAGTTGAGGAATCCTTGCATATGCCGGCTCGAACACATTCTCCGAGCATACAGGAAGTGTCCCTATTTGCTGATCAGAGGGAGAGGTTGCAGGCAGAACAGGCAGTACAAATAGAGAGCCAGCCACTTCGTAGGGAGTCCGTGGGCCAGAGCATCAACGTGCCCCAAGAGGATAATCAAGAGGAGAACCGGCAGGAAACCGATGAAGGCACTGCCACAGATACTCAGTTTCAGCATGAGATTGAGGTAGCTCTCGAAGATGATGCTGCTTCCGATCGAGATGCCCAGAACTCAGGAGACACTGAACCCATAGATGATGATGAGCCTCGTCGGAACGAGGGCCATGAGGTAGAGGCCGAGGTAGAGCAGCCTTTCATCATAGCAGACACACGACAGGAGGTGCCAGACTGGCTGAGGGATAGGATGAGGTGTGATCCTGTGGGTGAGACTGATCCTTCAATCGAGATGGAGGAATTGCTGCAAAGGATCAATGCACCTCCCACGAAGAAGAAGGCTAGGAAGTTTTCCAGAATATCCACAGATGAGGATGGATCCCGAACCTTGCATATGGCAATTCCACGGGAGGAATGTGATAGAGACGAGGCCGTACCTGAGAACTATATTGTGACAACCATGGAACTAGGCCGCCCTACTGGGGCACAGGTGGTAGAGGAGTGTGATAATTCCTATCGGGCACTCAAGGACAGATTGTCCCATGTTGAGAGCAAGTACAAGAGGTTGAAGGTAGAGCATCGGACACTGATTGGCTATGTGCAGCACTTGTCCCATCCTTGTGGGCAAGAAAATCCTGCAATCGAGCTCCCAGCTGAGTTTTCTAGGGAGTCAATCAGTGGATTAGAAGATTTAAGGAGAATGGCACGGCAGGCAGACACGTGGGTTGCCAATGTGCGTACAGAGACAAGAAAGTTCATGGAAGATCTTGCACATGCCTATGGGCAAGCTTCCGATATTATGGCTAGAGTGGAGGCAGTTAACCATGCTTGGGGTGAGGCTCGCATCTATCAGACGAGAGTTGTTCTCCGTCTAGGGGCTTTGATGAGCATACCTCAACACACTTTGGTTGAGGGAGGTGTTATCCAGCAGGGAGATAGATACGACTTTGCCAGATGGTATTCTTCAGTAGTCACAGGCCGGGGATTCTATGATGCATCACAAGCAGATTCGGTCAGGGTCAGGAAGGCCATGACGAACATCTTGGATGGAGTTCTCAACACATTGGAGGCAATCTTTGCCAGGAGGTTGACTTCTGAAGAGATAACTGCAGATGGACTAAAGGACAGATTGACGCCATTCTTCTCTGAGGTGAAAACCTTCACTCAGGATGATTTCGAGAACACTGCCACGTTCTCTAGTATCATACAGAACACCCAGGATGCCCTTGTTGCCTGGAAGAAATCATGTGCCCGGCATGGGCAAACAGTTGCAGTTTTAGAGTTTCAGTTGGATCACATTCCTCCTATCTCCGATCAGGAAGTTGAGGAAGTATTAGCCAGATTCACCAGATTTGCAGCCAGCGAGAAGGAGAAAGGAAACGCTCTTCTGGATGACGATCTGCTGCAGGAGGACGATGTGCATTGATTGCAGGTAGTGGACCTGCAGAGGAGTGGAGAATATTCTGCACATTCATTGCCCCACTCCTCTCAGTGGCGGTTTTTAGGGCATAAACCCTAATTAGGGCATGGGTGGCTCAATCTGAGCCCTTTATTGTAATCAGATCTGAACCGTCCACTGGACTGGGTTTATTATAAAAGGGGTATCCCCCCTCATTTGTAAATAATTAGATAGAATTAGAATCAGAGATAGATCAGAGCTAGACTGAGATAGAGATTGATAAAGTAGAGCTAGGAGTTAGCTTAGTTGGAAAGGAAAGAAAGACTTTCCCTTTGAAAGTTTTTGCAAAAGATTGTTGTGTAAGACTCTCATGATATAAAGATTTCATTGATTGGTGACTTCATATTGTGTTGTGGGTAGTTGACGAGGTCTTTTCGTCTTTCCAATTCGAATAGAGTAAAGTAGAATAGATTTTGTTTCCATGCAAGTAGTGTTAATTGTGGAATGCAACATTGGTTTGAGCATATCTCCCTATATCCATACCACTAGCAGGCTTGCTGACGGTAAGTCTGCCCTGCGTGGTCAACTGGAATTTCAGCACTTAACTTCGGTTGCGATTCGTGTGTCCATCTGCTTCGTAGTGAAGGGGTGTGCATGTTGAATCTCGATTTGAATATCTACCTATCCTTTGAAGATTGCATCAGCTTTGTCAGAGTTGTCCGAAGGGGAGACGATACAAAGTTTGGTTTGGAGATTGTTAAAGCTAGTTTTGCCTTCCATCCTTAGAGATAGATTGTAGGATTCCTATCCCTTTCCCTTTAATTCAGTATTTCCCAATCGACTCGAACATTAGAGCAATATCGTCAAAATCATTCATTGTTTCACTATGATTGAACAACTACGTAAGTCCCCTTGAAATAACCAGCATATACACATCAACCAACTGAGTCTATTCACGATAAAAGGAACCTTGGAGTTGAACGCATGAACTTTCACGCAATCTTAGCATGCGGAATACTTTGATCAAGAGAGAATAGAGTGACCGTTGGACATTTTATTCTGTGCTGGCGTTGTCATAAAAAGCACGTCAACAAGTCATATGATGGCGGAGATCAAAGACAGTCAGTTCATAGCATGAATAAAACTAGTCAAAAGCTAAAAGCGCCCCTGCTGGCCAGGGGCGCCCTTAAGCTTCAAAGACCTGAACTTGTCATTTCCAACTGAGAAGTCAGTCATCCTGAGCAAGACCGAGCTGGCTACCCGATGCATCGTCGAGTAGAGTCATCTGATTCATCTAGCATCGAGAACGTCAGATCAAAGCAAAGAAGGTCTAAAAAGATCAAAACGAAGAACAGTCAATGAAAATTGACTAAGGCATTGTCAAAAGCGCCCCTCTCAAGGAAAGACGCCCTTCTTTCTGGAGGCCTAAACTCAGTTTTCTGAGTTGATCTCTCCCTGACATATTTCATCAGATCAATCCCACCTCAACAATGAAACTACCAGCCACTGCCAGAGATAAGCTGAATAGCCAGAATCAAAGATCAAACGGAGGCACCTCAGCTTGCAAAATGAACAAAAAAAGATCAACTCCAAGGATGGACACCTAAAGGAAGTCAAACCAATAACATTGACTTGAGTTAGAAAATTTGGAGCCAAAAAGAGGCCAAACACTCCACAATCAGTGGAAATCACCTTTTGGAACCCCAAATCAAACATAAATCATGAGTTGGCATCCATACTTGGTGGATCTCAACATAAATCACCATATATTCTTGCTAGGCGTCCCATTCTTCAATATTCTTTTGCAGGTTGAAGGATCAAACAACAAAATAGCTCCCAAGAACACATTTTCAAGATCTGGCAGAGGTTTTGGACGGATCTTCAATATTTTTGAAGATCAGGGCAGTAAAAGTATTCTTCCCCGAGGATTGTTTCCAAAAGCAGATTATAGCAAAGTGGCATTTTATAACTTCCAATCCACCTTTTGTATACTTCCTCTATTTCTGTCTATATTTCTTTGCATGTCACAAGAAGCGACAGATTACCTCAGATCTAATCAACTGGGTATGATCAGCGCATTTTTCCAGCAAAACCCATCTTCTCAGATTTGCCAGAATCAACAAAGTTGCTGCCCCTGTTTTTAGGGATCTTTCCGAAAAAGTCTCCAAATCAAAAATCCAAGGAGCTGGGTCTATTCAGCTTTCAAGCACGAACAAAACCCACGTGCCATATTTTTCCAGAAAAAATACTTCTCGACAGGCGCTATATTTAAGGGTTTCAGAAAAGTGTCAGAACAAGGTCAAGTGCCCAATCAATCTTTAAGTCTTGCAGAATGTAGTACTCCCAGATACAATACAAGACCAAGACGGTCTTGTACCATGATTATCTGAAAACAACTAACACAGACTTATGGCAGAAAAATCCAAAAGTCAGTTCTGAGGACTTGGAGGGCATGAACCAAATTACATTGCAGAACATTGAAGAGTTCGACATATTCCAAGCTACATCCATTCCGATCACTTTACAAAGCATTGAGCTTGTCACTGCTTGCACAAAGCATTACAACCCTACTACAAGAGAGATCCTGTCAGTGGACGGAAAGGTGATTTGCATCTTAAAGCCGAAGGACATAGAGACGTGTTTTGCAATTCCACCGTGCCATACCAGGAAGGTCGTATTTGTGACAGAATGTGAAAAGGCATTCGAGGCTTCAAGGGATCAGTGTTCACTTATAATGGTTGAACATTGGTTACAAACAAAGAGAACCAACTTGCCCAAATTGGTTGGGTGAGGAGAATTCAAAGATGAGTATGGAGTGTTAATCACTCTACTCAGTAGAGTCACTGGACAAGAGGAGGGGAAATCCTTCCAGCTGTGGATGTTCTATATTATTGGCAAAATAATCAGCAGGAAAGAAGATTATGACTGGGCCTCTCTGATCAGTGACATGCTCCATCAACAATTTACCAGGTTTCTAGAAGAGCACCGTTTCCACATGTGTTCCTACCTGGTATACCTGATAGCCTTCCAAGGCGATTTCAGAACACTAAACACTATGGGAACCTTGGGTGTGCCAAAAGGTCCAAGAATACTTTCCTTGCCTTGAGTTTACTCTAGCGGAAAGGCACTTCAAGAAGATAAACGACCTTTTTACTATGCACCCTGTGCGTGAGCTAGACCATGAGATGCACGTCCATATTTCACCAGCAGCTAAGGCAGCAATGGTGGACTGGGTGGATTGGTTCATCCAATTCGCAACTTTCACCTACATACGTGTGTATGCCTACAATGGCCACCCCGCCATGATGTCGCGCTACCCCTCAGACGGGGTAGTGTTCATGGAATTCCTGAGGCAGTTGGCCGAGGTTCACTCTTACCTTCACCAAAAGAAGAAGTCTGCTGCAAACGACCTTTTTCAGATGGGACTCTACAGATGCAGGACTGCAGCCGATGCTAGGTTGATAAGCCAAGAAATAGTGAGATTTAATCTCAAATACCTCATTGACAGGAGGTCATCATATGATCCTAGAGGAATCTTCACAACACATCTCGAGCAAAAATATCTCACGAACCTTTCATGGAGGATTTTTGGGTCAATTGTGAAGATGAGTTTGAAGTGAGGAGAAAGAACTACAGCAGATTCAAGCTCTTGCAAATTGCAGAATTCATGTCAGAGGACATCGAGGGTTTATCTGAGGACGAAGAAGAGGTCATTCTTTCTTCCTTCTTCCAGGTCAAGTAGATGTGCAACCACTCGGCAAAGTAGACTAGTACGCGAAAGAGAGTACGTCTATCGAAGAAAGAACTGGTAGAGTAGTTCGACATAGTCAACTCTACCTTGACAGTAAAAGGACAAGGAAGGTAGTACTTCCACGATCAGAGCCGCCAACGATTCAGTCTACACTACCTTCCTCGTCTAGGAAGAAACCCAGACAGAAGAAGATGAGCATTCTTCCACAAGGAATGTGAATGTCAGGGAGCACATGGGGAAGAAGAGGAATTGCTAGTACAAGCCAGCAAGAGATACAGGTGGAGACAGCCACCAATTTACTTGAAACAGTTGGGAACGCTGCAGCTACACCAGAGCCAGTGATTGAAATAATCGCTGCAAAGATGGAATCTATTGTAGAAGAAGTTGCAGCAGAAGCAGTGCCTGTGATAGAAACATAGCCACCAGCTTCACCATCATCACAGAGGTCGCAAAGTCCCATTGATTTGGACTCGCCACCACAAGGCATTGCCACGACACAATCTCGTTCTTCCAGTATTCAGGGGGGGCTATATTCCTCCTCCTAGTGATGCTAGCCGAGATTCTATCTCGCTGGAAAGCTCGCTTGGAAGGAAAAGGGAGAGACCTTCTTATCAACTTGACTTCACTGAGTTCCACCATGTCCCACAAGACATGCCGGCAAAGAAGTTGAAGAAGCAGACACATGTAGAAAGGAATGTAGAGAACAAGGTTGTCATAGAGACTGCTGCCCCGCCTGAAGATAAAGACATACACAATGTGAGGGTTGAGGATTTCACGCTTTCAAAGGTGAACTTTGGAAAGACCACTCGACAGGTGGAGGTAGACCTTCTCAATATCGCCTCAGCGAGCATCAAGGAAAGAATGACAAAGGATGGACAAGACAAAGCAGCCTTGAAGGTTGAAAATCGTCAACTAAGACTGTACATTTCTAGCTTGATGCACGGCACTCCCAACTCCTTGGCTTTGCCTCAAGGACTATTGGATCTCCCAGCTGAAAGAAACCATCATCAGTTGATCACATACGGCAAACACTTGAGATGTCAAGTGGATGAGTTTGTTGTCAAAGGACGGTGTGTATTAGCAAAAGCATATTAGTTGAGAGACAGAGCACATGGTCTTCGATCAGAAATCCAGCAGTTAGATTTGAAGGCAGCTCAAGAGAGGCTGAGAGAGGAAGCGACAGTTGCTGATCTACAACAAGCATACCAATCAGTTACAACCACTGCGAACAAACACCATCTCTTTGAGTGAAAAGAACAATTGGCATACAAGGTGAGAGCCTACGATGCCAATTCAGTGGAGCTGATTGACTATAGACGCTTTCTCGCCAATATTATCAACTTCGCAAGAACATTGGTAATATCCTTCCCTGAGTTAGAATATCAGCGAGAAGGAGGAGAATATGTTGAGCTTGAAACGGTACAGACACGGTTCCAAGATGTCATCTGATTTTCATTCCTTGAAGATCCCAATGGTTGCAAATTAGCCAAAATTGCAGCCATATCTATCCAGTTAGATGAAGCAGCTGCCCAATGCATAAACTATCAGCAGCAACTTGCGACGGGTGAAGAAATGCTTAGATGCCACATAGTCACCTTGAAAAGCATTAATTGCCCGGAGGCTGAAGAGGTCAACGACTGGATTGAGAATTTGTTGACCAGTGGTGAAGAGGTGTAAAGCACCAAGGAAGGACGTCCTACCCTCCAAATAGCAATAAATATGACTGAAGTCAACTTGATGCCCCTTTCCAAGTTGACTCCAGATCTCTACAAATCATGCATGTCAGATCCCACTGATCTAGGATGTCTAATTGACTCCCACGATTTGTGGATCTCAGATCTCCTTTTAAGGTGGATGTCTATTTGGAGACACATTTGTAATTATAGTTCACTTTTAGTTAGGTGTCAGTCAATTGAGGTAGACTCCCAGTTTTGACTTTTGTTTAGTTTCAATCAACTGAAGTAGATTTCCAGTTAACTGCTTGCTCACCTACTTTTAGACATAGGAATAAATCTTGCTGATTGGCAAGAACTGATTGTTAACTCAAGGAGATTTTAGGGTTGCCTACTCCTTTGAGTTTCTATAAATAAGAGCCTTGGGCTCATTATTTGTTTAACCTTTATTTGCTAAGCAAAATTGTTGCGCCATTGTTGCCAGAGTTAGCTTGTTTATATCTATTCACTCTTGGATGAGAGTTTGTTGGTTGATCGTAATTGTGCATGATTTCGTGCCTTTGTTGTCTCGACCTTTGTAATTCTTTGGAGAAATCTTGAAGAAATAAATCAGATGGCGCATGCTTGCTTGATCTAAATACTTGAGTCTATTCAAAGTCTTGTTCTAAATAGTGTATTGTTTCAATCTCCTCCTTGGACAGGTGTCGTCGCCTCCTTGGATATTTTGTCATTGATCATTATCGCATGATGTTGTCTGATGATTTGTCTTTCAGCCTACACTTTGGACAGGTATCATCACCTCCTCGCAAATCCTGTTAGTCAGGTCATCGTACCTTGTTGTTTCCAGTGAGTTGTTTCCAAGCCTATACCTTGGACAGGGGTTCCTCCTCCTTGGCAAGTCTCAGATCCAGTTTACCGTAAAAGAGTGTTTACTTGTATTGAGCCTTATCTTGGTATATATCCGAGAGTTCAGAGCCTCGTCCATATTCCATTGAGACGGAGGATTCAAATCATCCAACCCATCCATTTCACTCCTACACCCTCATGCTCTGTTTATCTTGAGGAGGTAGGATAGTCTAGAAGCTAGTTAGTCGTAGTTAAGATCTACGGAAACCAGAGAAAAAGCTTAGCTACGACGCATTGTGTTTATGCACCCTTGTGTCCTGTCGCTGAGTAAAAAAGATAGGAACCTTAGTACGCCCTTTTTTACATAGAAAATCAGCAAAGAGAGATCTTCCTCTCTATAATCCGAAGAGCATGTACTAACACACTTGCAATAGCTGTCTGTTTCCAATAAGCACTTCAGAGGTGCTAATTGAAACGCCAACAACAATAATGGATATAAATTCCCTCAACAACAAATCCGTTTTTTAGTCATTAAAAGATGAATCTCTTCACCAAAATCTTCAAATTTATGCACAAACAGAGCTCTTGAATGAAGCCCTCCTTTTTGCCACAATTCAGTGGATCTTTCACCACTTCAAAATGGCTGCAATCTCCTGAGAATTTTTGCAAATCCTCAAGCAAACCAGGCATTAAAACCCTAGTTGGCTCCTTCACCAAATAATAACATCAAGCAAATATCAATTCCTTGATATCCAAAAATGAGCCCGTAAGATCCTTTTATACTTTTCCAGGGAGAGTTTACACACTTCACTTGCCAATGTGGGATAAAAGATATATTTCCTACTTTAATTTTATTTTAGTGACTTTATGATATAATATTTTATTTTAAGTCACTTTATTAAATTAATTAAATAAAAAGGTTACTTTATAATATTTATTTATTTAATAACCTTACAAATAATTAATTTAATACCACTTTTTAATTTAATTAAAATAATCTATTAGTCATCCTTATGAAATATCATTATTTTGGACAATTTAATCAATTAATTTAATTAAATTACTCTGCCTCCAAATCGGGGAAATTACATCGTCATCAAGTTTTTTGGCTAAGTATCCCCTCCGTATGCCTTCTTAGTGTTGACGGGTTTTTTATGACCACACCAACACAGAATAAAGTTTCCCAACAGTTACTCTATCCTCTCTTGAACAAAGTATTTTGCATGCTAAGATTGCTAGAAAGATCATACATTCAACTCCAAGGTTCCTTATGCAACGGATATAGTCTCAGTTGGCTTGATGTGATTTGTTGGTTATTCCACGGGGACTTACACAATTGTTTGATCAAAGAGAAGAACTTTCAAGACTTGAAGGATTTATCAATGATGCTCAAGTTTCCTAAACTAACCGGGAAAATGCTGAAATTGAAAGGGATAGGGATGAGAGATTCTATGATCTAATCTAAATGCGGGATGTGGAGACCAATTCTTGCAAGCTCAAACCAAGTTTTACTTCACCTCACTTTGGACAGTTTCTACAGAGCCGGTGCAATCTTCAAAGGGATAACGAGAGATATTCAAACTACGACTCAACATGCAGATACCATCACAACGACGCATACCAACATATGAACCGCAATTGAAGTTAAGTTCACAATGTTCCAGTTGACCATGCAAGGCGAAGCCACCATCAGTGAGCCCGCTAGTGGTATGGATAAACGAAGCTTGCTCAAATCAAACACCACATTCCACAACTACCAACTACTTGCATGAAAGGAAATCTACTTTACTTTAAGCTACTTTACGATTCTAAGTGAATTGGAAAGATGAAGAAGCCTCGCTAGCTACCCACAACAAAAGATGGAACCATCAAGCAATGATAACTCTTTATATTATGATAGTGTTCACAACAACTTCTTACAAAGTATTCAAATGGAAAACTTTCCTTCCTCTTCAATCTATGCTAACAATCTATGCTAACTTCTATGCTATTCTCTCTACTCTCTCCTCCAATCTCTAGTGTCTAATCTATGATACAAATGAAGGGGGAATGCCCCTTTTATAGCTAGCTCAATCCAACAGACGGCTCAGATTGAGCCACTTAAGCCCTAGTCAGGGTTCTACCCTAAAAACCGCCACAAAGACGAGTGGGGTAATAAATGAGCAAAAGATTCTCCACTCCTCTGCAGGAATCAAAATGAGCAATTAATGTCCATCATCATCTTCTAGAAGATTCTTGTCCAAGAACGTGTTCCCACTGTTCTTCTCCCTGACTGCAAATTCAATGAATCTGGCTAACACTGCTTCAACTTCTTGAACTGATATGGCAGGCATGTTCTCAATCTGAAACTCCAAGACTGCAACTTCTTTCTCCCACTTGATGATGATTTTCCTCCTAGCTACCACTGTATCTTGGGTTGTGCAAAGTATGCATATTAGGTCCTTGTGGAGAAATTCCAACACTTAGTTGTTGTTTCCAACATCTCCCTTCATGTTTTGGGCGCAAATGAGACATCATGGAGGAGTTTTGAACAAGTAACTTTTCTCCTTCCAAGGTTATAAAGTTGTCTTGCTTCATCACCTCAAGTCCTCATGCCTTGGCCCCGGTGTTCATCCTGCAAAACAAAAAGAAGAGCATCAAAACACTTATAATATAAATTCACTTCACTTACCTAATTTTCATGTTCTGATTTCCAAGGTCTGCTTGATCTTTGGATCTGATAGAATTCATCATTCTTCTCCAGCATAACTTTTCATCATGGGCGCATTTAGAAACTTGTGTGTGGAGTTTGTGCCTTAGAACTTTCTCCTCCTTGAGGGCGCACTTGAAGGGGATCTCTTTGATTTTGCAACGCCTTAGAATCCTTTTAGCATCTTGTTCACCTTGCTTGGGCGCATTTCCTTTCCCTTTGCATCATGCTTTAATGCCTTATAGAATTTTCACTATCTTTTCTCCTTCTTACCTACCTTGGACGCATATGGGAGGGCTCACTTCAAGTTTCCAAGCCTTAGAAAATATCCTTCAACCTTGTGACACTCTACTGGTTTCACAGAAAAAAAAGATGCAACCAACTTCCTAGTTCAACTGAATTTGAACTAACTTGCTTTCCTGCTAGGTGCCCTTTGCAATTTGAATGGAAGGAAAAACAATTTAAAAAAAAACACATCATAACCAATTTCTCAACTAACTTTTAGAATTCCCATTTCAGCTGAAGGAAACAACTAACTGATTTCTTGTAACTGAAAATACAAAAGAAACATAACCACTTTTCTTTGCTTTCATAAAGTGAGAGCAGTGAATACAGCTGTCCTCCTATGGCTTACGGCTTAAGAAATGGAAAAGCTAACTGCCACACTTCCTCCAGCAAGTAACTAACGAATTAATACACCTAGGGTTCTCATTTAACAAAATAACTAACGCAAGGCAAGAGAAGACTTCTTCATAATCATTATCTGATTTCAGATCTTCCATTTCTGCTGAAAGAGTCAATTAACTGCCAACTAATCAACTACAGATTTTACAAATGAACTTTTAACAGTAGTAAATAACAATTTATTGCAGCATTGCAAATAAACTTAAATTGACAAATGCGTGTACTTGGAATTATGAGAGAGAGAGAAAGAGAGTACAATGTGACGTCATCACCATGTCGAATACTTGGACGACTTTATCACTGAGAGAAAGAGAATTATCATCAGGGGTTTTACCGCCCAACCAAGACCTACTGGTCTCCCGAGTTTCTTCAACCGAAGAACCCGCCCTTCACGAGGGTAATCAACATGGATCAAATTATCATCATGCCTCTGAGCCTGGTGTCAAGGACCTATACCTCCTGATCGACCTTACTAAGGGTACCCCCCAACTAGAAAGGCCACTCTGATCAGTGGTATATCTGGTGCTTGATAGCCGACAGATGTTGAATCTAGCATCGTACCTTGGCCAAGGATTTTAATATCGCTGGCACTCCTGTGCCGTCAGCACTCTCACCCTTGCTCGACATAATAATACTTATATTAAGTTTATAATCTTGTAACATTTAGTTAGTTGTCACTCTTTCCTTAGTTCGAGATTATATCTTACCCATAGGATTAACACCACAATAATCTGTTAAGGATCTCTTCTTAAAATTAAGTTGTTTTCTTAAACCTTTTTAAGGGATAGATTGGACTCCGATCTTATCCCTTCTTAAAGCTGACTGCCTCTTCTAGCAGGGTTGATTCATTGAGATTCCTATGCACCAAACGTCATAATCAATTAAGTAGCCTTACAGTCCATATCATTCAGCTTCGTTTTTTAGTCTCATATTTAAATACATAGACAGGTTTATTAGTCATTTCCTTAAAATCAGGGTTATATCATACACAATGAGTTATACAAAGAAGAAGATGCGCATAGTAGGCATCATTGGTTCCAACCAAGAAAAGTTCATCTAGACTAACAAAGATGAGACGGAAACTAGAACAATTCAGACCAGAATTCTCTCCAGACACATGGGCTTAAACCTCCTTTCTACAAGGAAGAACACCCAACTACTCTCAGCATCCAGTTGTTCACAATTCTGATTTGACTCATCCTAGTCAAACTGTAAAGAAATGTTCTGCTCAGATTCGATATCAAAAGGGATTGCATAAGTTACCAGAATTAAGAAAAGATTTGCAAGTTACCCTGCTCGGTCGGTCAAGAGCATTTGTACTAAAAAGAAGATTAGAGCCTGATCATGGTTTCAAATTATAAACTAAGCCAACACTAACTCGAGAGTACTCAACTCTAATGATATCAATCCAGAGTAGGTAAAATCATACAACATCTACGTTTCCTTGCAAGATAAAAACAATCCCAATTCCATTCTAGTAAGACGAGTAAACACAATTTAATACAATTTAATACCATACGTGCCTGATAAGACGGCCTCCACTTGCTGAAGCCGCTTGGTATTTCTAGCAAGTCGTGATGGAGACACAGACTGAAGCGGCACTGTCCAAATCTCAACCACGAGGTATGTCCCAGGTCGACACCTTCGCGCCTTCAAAGTATAAGGAGAGGTTGGACAACCATTGAGAAGCGGTGCTCCAAAAAGGGACGGAAAAATCCATTGCAATATCAAGACCGAAAACAACAGACTGGTGTCGCTGGTGAAAAGTTAAGGAAAAAGCTTCCAGGAAATAACAAAGGTGGAATTGTCAATAAGGAGTTGTGTCCAGAGGTGAAGCCGTCCCCCCCCCCCCCGAAGAAATAATCGTCTCAAGAAGATGGGTTTTAGTTCCCACGATACAAGCCCAGGTCCTGCGAAAAGGGATCTGCCAGAGTTCATAGGTAGCGGTGAAGAGACCGCTCGAAAAGAACAACCTCTCAAAAATAAGAGCGATCCCCCCAAGAAATCTCCATTCTTCGAGACTTCTTGGCTTCCGACATCCGTTTCATCCCAAGAATTCGAAGAAAAACTGACGAGAGGATTCCCCTTCCCCACGCCGACGACTCCCCTTTTGTTATATACTCTAAGGTTCCAAAGCCATTTCATATATTTGATCGATGGAGATAGACTTAACCCACTATTTATTAATTTTATACTAATTAGTCAATACATAAATTATTTAAGTATGAAAACGATTGTTTCGCTCAATCCCTCAAGAGAATATTATTATTTAATATTTTCTTTAGATCTATTATTTTAATTTAATATTTATAAACCTTTTGAGAGCTCCTTAAAAAGGTGATTAATGATATATATATATATTTAAAACTGACTTGTATAATGTTAATTACATTTAATTACTTTTGGCCAAGTTACGACTTCGATACTTATCATACACCGACTCGAGGTAGACGATTAAATAGATCCAATGTTAACCATGTCCTCTCCCTGATGATATTTCCCTTTCTCTCATGGCAACGGCAATCCTGCATCCACTTACAAGGATTATGGTTAGATCATTCTCAACGTTTATATAAACATGCATTTAAATTTAATCTCATGATCTCATTCAATTTCACGTGAACCATAAATTCACTTGCAAAATATAAGGATCGTTAACATTACCATTTCAATAAATAAAACATCTATTTTATTCTCAATTTCACATTCACTTGAAAACAGTTACTTGCAACTACCTAACGACCACAAATCCAGTGCCATTAACATGTTTAAGTCAGAGGGGATGTAACAAACCTCATATTACCTTGGGCGCATTTGGCCCCTTGACATTTCATTTCATACCTTAGCCAATTTTCAACACCT
This sequence comes from Sequoiadendron giganteum, assembly GCA_007115665.2. NCBI lineage: Eukaryota > Viridiplantae > Streptophyta > Pinopsida > Cupressales > Cupressaceae > Sequoiadendron > Sequoiadendron giganteum. The sequence goes on along the minus strand of CM021106.1, from coordinate 359,171 downwards.
CCTCTTACTTATCTTGGCGCATTTGAGAGGGTCTACCTTCATTTTACAACTTAGAAATTTTCAATTCATCTTCCTCCTTTAGGCGCACATCACCTCTTGTGCTTTTGTTTTACCACTTAGATAATCTCCACCTGAGCATCCTAGGGCGCATTTTGAGGGGGCAAACTTCTATTTTGACACTTAGAATCTTTTCATGTCTTCATATTCTCCCTAGGGCACACTTAGGAGGGTCTTCTCCAAATTTTAATGCCTTGGGAAATTTTAAACTCATGCCCTCATGTCAAGGGCGCGTTTGACCCCTTCAACTTTTATTTCCCATGCCTTAGAAACTTTTACTTGTTTCATCACAAGGTGGGCGCATTCAAGGGTGCCACTTTCATTTTTCTTTACTTAGAAAACTTCTCCATGCCTCTAGCCACCTTATCTTGCCTTGGGCGCATATGGGGGTGTCTAGTTTTATTTTCACCACTTAGAAAAAATTTCAAACTTACTCAACTTGCTAAGGGCGCATTCGAGAGGTCCTCATGCCATTTTCCACGCCTTAGAATTTTCTTGACACATTGATGCCTAGGGCACATTTGATACCTTGAGCTTCCATTTTACATGGCTTAGAAACTTTATCACCTTCACCTCTTCATGAGGGCGTATTTGGAGGGAGCCACTTCATTTTTATGTGCCTTAGGCAAATTTCAAACACCCTCACCCAACTTGAGCGCATTTAGGAGGTGATGCATTCATATTTCCTTACTTAGAACATTTCCTCAAGTCATCCTCCCTCTTGGGCGCATTTGATACCTTGGTGATTTCATCTTGCACGCCTTAGAAACTTTTGAGTTGCTCCTTCATGATGGGCGCATATTGGAGGGGGAGCTTTTATTTTCAACACCTTGGAAATTTTTCACACCTCATATTCTGTGCGCATTTTGAAGGTGGTGCTTCAAGTTTGTTGCATTAGAAACTTTTTAAGCCTCCATCATCTTCCTTGGGCGCATATGACCCCTTGCACTTTCATTTCCAACGACTTAGAAAATTATCATGCTTCCCCACTTCCTTGAGGGCACATTTGAGAGGGGCTACTTCTATTTTCACAACTTAGAATTTTTCCATGCCTCTAGCCACCTTGAGAGCGCATTTGAGGGTGTATACTTCCATTTTTCTTCACTTGATTAATTTCTCACCTCACTCCTTGCTTGGGCGCATATGAAGGGGGTGGCATCCATTTTCAACACCTTGGAAGGTTTTCAACTCATCTTCTTGGAGCTTGGGCGCATTTCAAGGGGTCTCCTTCTAGTTTAACTTGCATGCCTTAGAATTTTCATCTGAAGTGCTAAGGAGACCTTTGGAAGTGGCTCTCGGATATTTGGCCAATTTTTCAACCCGCTCGCCCTCATTTTCTATTTTTAGTAAACCCTTGATTTCTTGATTTTTGCAACTCTTATCGACTTCAAATTTGCCAAGCATGACCCTCATGACTTGTTTGACCTGTTCACACCTGCCCCTCGTGCTGACCTGCTATTTTTAACCCTATTTTGGGGGTGACTTACTATAAATAGTAAGTGCTCAGATTGTGCTCAAATTTTACTAGTAGACTGCTTGAAGGATGCTGATCGTGATGGGATACATCAGTTTTTCATTTTTTCCAAGTTTTGCCCCTCTTTCTAGGCACCAAAGTTGAAAACCCTAATCTGACTTGCATGTGCCTCAAATGACATCCGTTTGACCCCATTTATGTTGCATGCTGCTCTATTCGTGAAACTGAAGTGCTGGGGAGCTGGTGGAGTGAACCTGCTAAAAATACTAAGTGTCTGAAAACTGATCAACCAACTGTCAGATGTATTTGCATGTCATACTGCTCGAGAGATCTCAAAAAAACCAGAAAAACCCAAAAAATTGGTCCACATGTGAGCACCTACTAAAAATAGCAAGTCATCATTTTCACTTGCATGTCACATCATCGCGAAGCTCTCAAGAAACCCAGAAAGAATATCCTGACATGCATTGAAAATTATTACATGCAAACCCTGAAAACTGCCCCTAAAGTCAGAACTGCTAAAAATAGCAAGTTGTCCAAATCTGCTCAAATTTTGCATGTAAGCTCTTTGAAGTGTCCTAATTGTGGTGGAGCAGTCGGAATTCCGAAATTCTAAGGAAAAGACCTCAAATTGAGTACTTACTAAAAATAGTAAGTTGTCAGATTTTAGTAAAAATTTAGTGGGATCCTGCCTGAAGCCTCCAGATTTCAATTTGCTCAATCAGTTTAACCTCAAACCAGCTTGAAGAATGAAAACCCTAACTCATCCAATTGCACTTCGGACTTAGCCAAATTCCCAATTAGGTCAAAGATAGCGACATCGCCGGAAGGACAGAAAGAACAGAGAGAGACACAAAACAACCCAAAAACCAAAGCCAAAAGACCAGAACGGAGCAAAAATTAGGGGGTCCCCATTTTGAATGGGTTGATGTGTGAAAAGGTCACAACACTTAGGTTGCATGATATTTCTAGTGGCCACCTACCCTCTTCCAAAAAGCGAGTGTTCCAAACAGGGCATTAGTTAAATGCTTGTGCACTCGAGACACTATGATACCTTCTACTCGCTTGTTGGTGAGTCTTTCTTCTACTCAACCACCTAGTATGACTAGTCTTCTTCTGGTGCATATTGGCTTCCATTTATACCTCGGTCTTGTTCTTTCATGGCTTCCTCACTTTGTACAAGCCAATTGTAATGTCCCCTTCCAATTGACATCTCTCAGTGCTTGAGATTAGCCTATTATGTGACCCTCGTAGGCTGATAGGGTGGATAGAGGGTCTGGTTGAGGCTTGGCTTAGCTTTTGTTGGCAGAATCTTTCAGTTGGCTTTCGTTCGGGGTTGTTCGGACACCATTTGCTTGACTTACTATTTTTAGTAAGTGGAGACACTCAGCAAAGCACCCTTGCTATTTTTAGCAGTATGTTGTGGTCGTGTGCATTTTCAATCACTTATCCTCCAGCTTCAGACGGTTCGTTAATCAGACGTATTTTGAGAGAGATATTAATATTTTAATTGTCAAATTAAATATTAATTATTTGAAGCTTATATTATAAAGTTATAATATAATAAATTATATTATAAAGTTATAATATAATAAATTATATTATAACTTAAGTGATTTCTTGAAGGGGTCGACCAACATGGAAAAGAGGCCACTTTTCAATTATAATTTATAATTAAAGTGCGTTCGAAACTATTGAAAAATTAAAAGAAAAGTTCGAACTTTATTTAAATAATGCCTTTGTGAGAAAAGTCGACCTTCTTGAGGATATAAGGGTTTCATTGGGAAAAGAGCTCATTATGTATGAAAATCAACTTTGATTATCTTTTCCTTCAGAGAATGGAGCCAAGGGTTTCAGTTATCTGTTTTGCATTGGAGAACGAGCCATCTTTAGTGTTGCAGTTCAGAGGCTGTGAAATATCAGCTGATTTATCGCCTAACAAAGAAATAGCTTCATCCAGAAGTTATTACAGAGCTTATACAGAGATCATATCATCAGAGTTTGAATCCGGAAAGCAACAAACAGAAGATATTCAAGGGCGCCTTTATCATTCACATCTGGCGTATTCATCTAAAAGCGTATGGATTTCCTTATTGCTGCTGGGGGCCGTACATTGCTGCTGCTGCTAGGGTTGTACCTCCAAGTATAGGCCGTACTTTTCCTCTGAGACAAAACGCCTCACCTTTCTGTGTTCTGGCTTCACCATTTGGGGCGCAAATATCAATAGAGTCTTTTGCCAGCATCTGACAGAGGGAGAAGTTACTCTTTCTTGGTAGCCGCGCCATTTCATCACCATTCCAGGTGGCTGCAATCAGCAAACCAAGTTTTTGAATAACACCAATCAGCTCTGTGATTTGATCTGCATGTTAGGTTTTGATATTGTAATTTGCTGAGGGAGAATAATACAAACAATAGCAATCGTTTCTTGAGTCTATTTATGTTAGCATTTCCTTTATTGTATTTATCTGAGGTTTTTATATCATTTCTTTCGAAAATCGCATTTTACCTCTGTATGCAAAAAAACACAAAAAAATGCAAAACACTCAAAAACAATCAAAAACAAGCAGTTTCAAAAACAGTGAGAATAGGGGTTTCTACAGTGGTATCAGAGCGGTTTCCTGCCATCCTTGTGGGGTTTGAAAACCATTTTGTTCATGCACCAGAGTGATAGAGAAAAGAGATATTATCAAAGGGAAAACAGAAAAACTTGGCAGCCACCACTTATTCCAGCAGGTAAGACGGCTACAGGTTTGATTGGTGTTCAGTCTGGTTCTTCTTCTGGAGCGTCTGTACAGGATACAGGCATGGGTGACAGAACAGAAATTCCTCGAGATCCTCGGGAGGAAGATGCAGAGGTTAGACAGACTCTTAGAGATTTGCGGACAGGTCAGCAACAGGTAACTGATGTATTACAGCAGTTGACCATGGTTATACAGAGGATAGGTACACCAAGGAGACCATCACCACGTCGTGATGAAGACAGGAGTGATGCAGGTTCACAGAGGATACCCAGGACTGTTTCACGAACAGCAAATAGGCCTACTCGACCCACTTTCCTAAGGGGAGAACAGGTTGAGGAGAATGTTGAAGAAGTTGGGAACATATTATATGCTGATGCAGTTATGGCAGCCAACGAGGAGTGGTATATATTGACACCACAAGTGCGCGAGCGCATGCATTTTGATCGATTTGTGAATTCGAGAGTTGAATATTATAGGTCTCGACAGGGGAATAGGCCTCGAAACCAAAATAGAGATTTGAAGCATGCCACCAACAAAATCAACCTACCCTATTTTGATGGCAGTGGCAAGGTAACAGCACAGTCTTGGATTCACAGGCTAGACACTTTCTTGACACTTCGACCTATGTCTGAGGAAGAGGTAATCAAGTTTGCCACGTTACATTTAGAAGGAGCAGCCCATGATTGGTGGTATCCGGGAATGGTGACACTGTAGCACGATCGTATCACCACTTATCTGGAGTTCATGGACAGATTGGTGGATCGCTTTGATAAAAAGGACCCAGAAGTTTATTTTAGAGATTTGGCCCAGCTGAGGCAGATTGGCAGCCTGGAGAGTTATATTAGTGAATTTCAAAAATTGTCCGTGATGGTTTCCGACATATCAGAGAAGCGTATAGTGGTGCTCTTCGTTGAAGGATTGTTGGAACCCTTGAGAGGTTGGATCAAGGCATTTGATCCGCTTTCACTACAGGAAGCTATGAGGAAGGCACGCAGTATGGAACTTGCAGCACCATCCAGCAAATTCAACTCCAAAAATATTTCTTCATTTAGGGACAATAAGGGATTCAACAGAAATAAAGAGAAATCTGATTTTAAGAGTGACTCAAAGGGAAAATCAGCAGCACCCTTGGATCGTGAGACTCTTAATGATTTGCACAGGAAGAAGCTTTGCTTCCACTGCAAGGGTCCCTATGACACGAATCATGATTGTCCTTTGCGGCCTAAGGGTAAGGCCAATAGAGTTATGTGGGCTTATTATGAGGATTCGGAATTTGAGAATTCCGAACAGCAGGAGAGTTCTAAGGAGTCAGAATCAGAGGCTTCAAAGCCTAAGGCAGAGGTAGAGTCAGAGCTCCAAATCCAAGAGGCACGGTTGTCGAGTATTCAGCAAGAGGGATCTTTCAGACTTCGTGGAGTCTTGGCTGGTCAAAAAGTTATTACCCTTCTAGATACAAGAGCCACCCACAATTTCATTGATGCTAGATTTGTGGAGAAGCGTGGACTCATAACCGAGGAGTTTGAGGGCATTCGGGTCAAGGTAGCTGATGGTTACACTCTCAGGTGTGATCGTATGATCAAGGATCTTCCTTTGTGCTTGAACAATTATGAATTCAAGGCTGATTACTACGTAGTGAATATGGGAGATATTGATTTAGTCTTGGGCATGAAGTGGCTTCATTCTCTTGAGGAAGTTACACTTCGCCTCAAAGACATGGAGATCCGATTTGAGGTGAATGGGAAGACTCATATACTGAAGGCTATCCGTGACAATAATGTCAAGACCATTTCCTTCCGACAGATGGAGAGACTCATGCGACATGATATGGTTGAGTGGGCTGCCGAATGCACTTTGACACCTATACAAGAGGGGCAACATAAGACCGAGTATCATCCTGACATTCAGCGGTTGAGAGTTAAGCATGAGAAGGTTTTCCGTGACATTCCACCAGGGAGACCTCCAGACAGGGGTATTGAGCACATCATAGAGCTTGAGGAGGGCGCTAAGCCCGTCATGATTACTCCTTACAGGCATCCAAAGCGGCTTAAGGATGAGATAGAGAAGACTATCAAGGAGCTGCTTGCTATGGGTCACATTCGGCCAAGTAAATCACCGTTTGCTTCTTCAGTTGTCCAGGTGAAGAAGAAAGATGGTACCCTTCGTATGTGCATCGATTACAGAGTCCTGAATAAGAGGACCATCAAAAACAGGTACCCCATACCTCGTATAGATGAGCTTATTGACGAGCTCCATGGTGCTTGTTATTTCACGAAGATAGACTTGAGATCGGGATATCACCAGATTAGAGTCCGTGAGCAGGATGTTGAGAAGACTGCTTTTCGTTGTCATTGTGGACACTTCGAGTTTGTGGTGATGCCGTTTGGGCTAACCAATGCTCCAGCGACATTTCAGTCCACCATGAACAGGGTCTTCCACTCACATCTGAGGAGATATGTACTTGTCTTCTTTGATGATATTTTGATCTACAGCAAGACTTGGCAGGAGCATCTGGCTCATCTGGATACAGTACTCAGCATTTTGGAGAGGGAGTCCTTGTACGCCAAGGAGTCCAAGTGTGATTTGAGGATGACTGAGTTGCTCTACTTAGGTCATATCATCAGTGCAGAGGGAGTGCGGATGGATCCTAAGAAGATCCGTGCTGTTATAGATTGGCCTACTCCGGCGAACCTTACACAGCTGCGAGGATTTCTTGGCTTGTGTGGTTTTTATTGCAGATTTGTGAATGGTTATTCACGCCATGCAGCACCTATGACGGATTTGTTGAAAAAAGGTGCATTCTGTTGGACTCCTGAGGCACATGAGTGTTTTGTGAGGTTCAAGGAGCTGATGACTACGTGTCCAGTGTTGGCACTGCCAGATTTTTCGAAGCCTTTTGAGCTTCAGTGCGATGCTTCTGGTGAGGGCATTGGAGCGGTGCTTATGCAGCACAAGCACCCTATTGTTTATGAGAGCCGAAAACTTAGAGGACCAGAGAGGCTCTACAGTATTTATGATAAGGAGATGCTGGCCATAATGCATGCCTTGGCCAAATTTAGGCAATATCTCGTGGGCAGTAAGTTTTGCATTAAAACTGACCACAACAGTTTGAGGCATTTCCTGGGGTAGCGAGACTTGAATGATCGTCGGCAGAAGTGGGTGAGTAAGTTACAGGCATATAACTTTGATATCACCTACATCAAGGGCACCCAAAATGTAGTGGCTGACGCTCTCTCACGCCGGCCTTATCTGAGTTCTATGGTACATATTGTAGAGGACTGGAGGCACTTGATTGTGGCAGAGTATGCCAAGGATACTTGGGCATCCAGTATTGTTGAGGGAACTATGATTGACACTAGGTATACACTTGTGAATGACTTGATCATTTACAAGAACAGGATTTTATTGATCCCAGGATCAGAGATGAAGAACACTATCATGCGAGCCTTTCATGATGTACCTACAACAGGGCATCCCGGGTACTTCAAAACGTAGAGACAGATTCGGGAGAGATTTACATGGAAGGGTCTTAAGGCGGATGTTCTTCAGTATGTGCGTGAGTGCCCTGTTTGTCAGCAAAACAAGCAGGAGAACACGTATCCGGCAAGATTATTGCAGCCACTCCCGATTCCTGATGGAAAGTGGGAATGCCTGTCGATGGATTTTATTACGGGCTTTCCTAAAGCCCAAGGACGAGATTGTATATATGTAGTTGTGGATCGGCTGACGAAGTATGCCCACTTCTTTCCGATCACCACAACCTACACAGCTACACAGGTAGCAGAGGTCTTCTTCCGTGAGGTTTTCAGATTACATGGGTTGCCTCAAAGCATAGTTAGCGACAGGGATAGTCGGTTCTTGAGTCACTTCTGGCAAGAGGTGTTCAGATTTTGTGGGACCGAGCTTACACCGAGCACCAGTTATCACCCGCAGACTGATGGTCAAACGGAGATAGTGAACAAGTGGGTGGAAGGTTACCTCAGGAATTGCATTGCAGGGCAGCAAAAGGGTTGGGTCAAGTGGATTTATTTGTGTGAGTATTGCTACAATACTACGTTTCACATGACCATTCAGATGTCCCCTTTCATGGCGTTGTACGGTTATGAGGCGCCGAGCTTTCTGGATTTGCTACTGAGTGACAGTAGAGTGCCGAGTGCTGGAGATTTGTTGCAAGAGAGTCAGGACACTATGAGGGCTCTCAAGGAAAACATTGCGAAGGCACAGAATCAGCAGAAGTAGTACGCAGATCAGAAGAGGACAGAGAGATCCTTTGAGGTGGGAGACATGGTTTATCTCATGTTGCAGCCCTACCGTCAGTCTACTCTTAGGAAGAGTGGTTCGGAGAAGCTTAAGCCAGGGTATTATGGTCCTTTCAGGATTCTGAGGCGTGTTGGAGAGGTGGCTTATGAGCTAGAGCTTCAGGCGGATAGTAAGGTCCACAATGTTTTTCATGTGTCACGTCTCAAGAAGGCGTTGGGACACCGTGTGGTACCTTCAGCAGTTTTACCTCCCTTAGATGACGAGGGAAAGTTGATATTAATACCTGAGTCTATCCTGGAGTATAGAGAGAGACAGTTGCATAGGAGGACTATCAGGGAATATTTGGTGAAATGGAGAGATTTGCTAGTGGAGGATGCTACGTGGGAGAGTGAGGATATTTTGCAGCATCCGGAGTTGAGATTGTTTGAGGACAAGCAATTTCAGGAAGGGTGGACTGTAATGTCCCCTTACAATTGACATCTCTCAGTGCTTGAGATTAGCCTATTATTTGACCCTCGTAGGCTGATAGGGTGGATAGAGGGTCTGGTTGAGGCTTGGCTTAGCTTTTGTTGGCAGAATCTTTCAGTTGGCTTTCGTTTGGGGTTGTTCGGACACCATTTGCTTGACTTACTATTTTTAGTAAGTGGAGACACTCAGCAGAGCACCCCTGCTATTTTTAGCAGTATGTTGTGGTCGTGTGCATTTTCAATCACTTATCCTCCAGCTTCAGATGGTTCGTTAATCGGACGTATTTTGAAAGAGATATTAATATTTTAATTGTCAAATTAAATATTAATTATTTGAAGCTTATATTATAAAGTTATAATATAATTTAATATTATAACTTAAGTGATTTCTTGAAGGGGTCGACCAACATGGAAGAGGGGCCACTTTTCAATTATAATTTATAATTAAAGTGCGTTTGAAACTATTGAAAAATTAAAAGAAAAGTTCGAACTTTATTTAAATAATGCCTTTGTGAGAAAAGTCGACCTTCTTGAGGATATAAGGGTTTCATTGGGAAAAGAGCTCATTATGTATGAAAATCGACTTTGATTATCTTTTCCTTCAGAGAACGGAGCCAAGGGTTTCAATTATCTGTTTTGCATTGGAGAACGAGCCATCTTCAGTGTTGCAGTTCAGAGGCTATGAAATATCAGCTGATTTATTGCCTGTCAGAGAAATAGCTTCATCCAGAAGTTATTACAGAGCTTATACAGAGATCATATCATCAGATATTGAATCCGGAAAGCAACAGACAGAAGATATTCAGGGGCGCCTTTATCATTCACATCTGGCGTATTCATCTAAAAGCGTACGGATTTCCTTATTGCTGCTGGGGGCCGTACATTGCTGCTGCTGCTAGGGCCGTACCTCCAAGTACAAGCTGTACTTTTCCTCTGAGACAAAACGCCTCACCTTTCTGTGTTCTGGCTTCACCATTTTGGGCGCAAATATCACTGGAGTCTTTTGCCAGCATCTGACGGAGGGAGAAGTTACTCTTTCTTGGTAGCCACGCCATTTCATCACCATTCCAGGTGGCTGCAATCAGCAAACCAAGTTTTTGAATAACACCAATCAGCTTTGTGATTTGATCTGCATGTTAGGTTTTGATATTGTAATTTGCTGAGGGAGAATAATACAAACAATAGCAATCGTTTCTTGAGTCTATTTATGTTAGCATTTCCTTTATTGTATTTATCTGAGGTTTTTATATCATTTCTTTCGAAAATCGCATTTTACCTCTGTATGCAAAAAAACACAAAAAAACGCAAAACACTCAAAAACAATCAAAAACAAGCAGTTTCAAAAACAGTGAGAATAGGGGTTTCTACACCAATCCTCCTTTGTTGCAAATCCGAGCATGTTGATTTACACTAGTTCTTCTCTTCTTTCTTTGTATATTTACAACTTACACCCGTTGATAGGATCCTTCAATATAGTGTTGTCTAATCTTTCTAGTTTGATTGCTCCGTTTTCTCCAACTTGGTGGATTTTGAATGGCCCCAACCACTTTGTTTTAACCTTGCTTGGCTTCAGTTTGTTACGGCTGTTATATTTCAAGACTAACAGCCCCGGCTGGAAGTTTGCTCGTCAAAGGTATTTGTCATGCCAAAACTTCCTCCTTTTCTGCAGTACCTCCGTCGCCCATTGTGCAAGCACTCACGGTTCGTCCAGCTTGTCCTCTTCATTTATGCTTACCTGGTTGTACCAGGAAAACCCGTCCATGAAGGAATAGATCTCATGACCTGCCACTTCTTCCAATATGGAGTCGATGAATGGGATCGGGAAGGGATCTTTGGAGTGCACAAAACTTTTCCGGACATAGGCGTGTTCATAGTCATAAAACAAGATTTTCATCGTACAATATTCTTCCATTGAAAAATTAGAAGCGTCAGAAGCATAAAAGCTGCAGAAGAAACAGAGGAATGGCAGAAGATGATCACACACAGGGTAAGAAGATATGTTGAAGCAAGATGGTATATTTATAAAAGCTCATCACTCCAATTGCAGAGCCGCCGAAATTAGCAAGATTTGATAAAGCAGCTAAAGATGTCAAAGATTTTCTATGTTCGATTACATAAGGTGAAGAAATCCTGGAAAAGCGGAATATCGCCTTAGATAGTGTATCAATGCTCCTAACAATGAGGCAATTGCTAGCTTTTTGGTAGATATACTTTCCCAAAATCCCAATGGATGAGTTATCTGATCAGGACAATAAAGATCTCCAAAGATAGATTTAAAGCAGTAGTTAACTCGATGCGTTTTCCGAGTTTTCTTGCTATTCTTGTGAGAGAAAAGAATTAAGTTGTAATAGTTGGCACTTTCCCTATTTTTTGCTTTCAACAGGTTGTTCGTTAGTTGTCTTCTTTTAGTTTTAGAAATAAAGCTTGCAAGTTGGCAAGTCTTGGTTGTAAAAGCAAGGACATTTTAGGGTTCCATACTCCTCGCTTGTGTATAAATAAGGGTAGCCTTGTCCATTTTTCTGGAACCATTATTGTGATAGCAAATTGTTGAGCCTACTTTGCCTGCAAGTTGTTATTTAGTGTATGTTCACTTAGTGTGAGAGCAAGCTTGCATGCATGCCTTTTGCTGCAAGATATTGTTCAATTTATGTGTTATGTGTCAAGTGTATTCTAGTTGATCAGAATACTATAAACTTGTTATTGCTACAATCTTGCTGTCCCAGAAGTGTAATCTTTGTTATTTGAAATTTGAGAAAGGAAATCTTATGCTTGCTTTGCTGCTTTGATCTACTGTCTCAGGTTTCCGTTTTATGTGTTATGCTTATATAATCTTTATTTCAGCTTGCATCAAAAAATACAATGAGTCTTCAGGTGTATGTTAGAGGAGAGTTTGTTTAAGTATCTATGTCAAGATCATTCCTTGTTTACTTTTAACTCTCAAGCTCTGAGTTTACTTGAGTTGTTAAAAGCGTCATTAGAGTAGGCTTAGTCGTAGTTGAAATTCAAAAAAAGAAGATCTCAGCTACAATGCTAGAGTCTTATAACCTTGTGCTCTTAGCTGAGAACCAAAAAGATCAGCAAATAGTTTAGTTTACTTTCTTTAAGCATCAGCAGCAAAGAGGGAGCTTCCTCTCCTAATTTGAAGAGCAGTTTATCTGTGCGTAGCTGTCCGTTTCTAATCTGCATTCGAGAGGTGTGAATTGAAACGCCAACAAAATCTATAGAATTATTTTTCACAAGCTTGTTTATTTTTGGGACATAACACATATATTTGATTTTTAAGTTATCAAAGTGAAAAACTTGAGTTTGTATCACTATCAAATTATCAATACTACCAAGCATCAGCTGTTAATGTTCTTAAACAAGGAAAGCTTTAATTTTAATGCATTTTTTTCCAAACAACTAGTGCAAGACTTGCGCTACATTTTCTTCAGCCATAACCCTTGAATAGAGCCTTTATAGTTTATGGTTGAACTTAACACTGACATACTAGAGTATAGCATATAAAGAATAGCAATAAGTCCCTGCATGGCAGTGGACATTTCATAATAAATTGCCTATATTTATAGTCCTATAATACTCCACTGTTGTGTAAATAATTCAATTTTACAACCACCAAAATGAGCATAAAATAGATTCCCACTCCAGGCATGTGACAGTCCTTAATGGACTAGAATGCAAAGTAAAAACTGAAATGGGATATTTAAGACTTTATCTTCCATGACTTACTTAAATGAAAACATCAAATGGAGATTAAAATGGACTAAGCAGCCACAGTTTGAGCAAATAAAAAACAAACCTTAATAAAATTTGTATCTGCTAATATACGCCTATAATCGGTTTCACATCCAACCAATACATTCTGACAATGTCGCTTTAGTTCTGTAATGAACTTTGCAAATATTTCCTTCTGCATACCATCCTACAGAAGAATTTGTTTTAAGAATCATTGAACAAATCCAAATAAAAACGAATATATTGAGTATGCATAGAACTAGAAATGTAAATGTTAGCAAGCTAGCCTGGCAGCAAACCTTAATATGTGCTCCCCAAATTATACATAAATTTATATCAAGGCAAACTACCATATGCAGTAATAAAGCATTTAACCTTTAGATGGAAGGAAACCATTAAAAATCTTTCTCTGCAACTATACCTAGCAGCAAATTTACCTGAAATAAACAGCAAGCCAAAGCATATTGGATCAAACTTAATTAATTCCTTCTCATTGACAATTTTATAACAAAACTTCTCAGCTGTAACTTCAACGCAAATACCTTGCTTAAAGTTTTTAAGAAATGGTCTCCAAGAGAAGTATAAAAAAAAGACCAAACAATTCTAGCTTTGAAATATATAGAAAAAGTAGGACTATAGAAAGGACAATATGATGCAAGTACAAAGGCATGAGAAAAATAAGTTAAAAGTCTAAGAAACCTGATTCAGATCTTCTGGAGCTCGATTGCTGGTTGCAACTAAGACGATTCCCCTGTTCAGTAGTCTACTTATAATTCCTGAAAGGGCTACAACTGTAAATACATCCACTGCCTGTCCATCAAATGCAGCATATCGGTAGTTGTATCTTAGAACTATTGAAGATAAAGAAATTTGTAGAAAACACCTAAAAAGCCTTATAGCATTAATCAAAATTTTAAAACAAATAAAAAACAAGTGGGCTTATTCCTAATAAAGTTTTTAATTTTATACAGAAAATTGATTCAAATATATTTTAAATGTGTTTTTGACTTTTGAGTTAAAAATCCTGGAAAGAACTACATATGGCTAGAATATATTTAACAAGAAGTTTCTGTGGACACATTAAAAAAAATCTCAAAACAGTCATGTTTCGATTCAAAAGTCATGATGAGTATTTAACGACTCATAACCCAGGAATTTGTTTTGAAGAACAGTCAAATTTGCATCAAAAAGAAATAACAGTAGTACAAAACTATAGTCCAGCTATGGCATAGATTCCATGGCAGCAAAAATCGTTTGGGGAAAAAATCAGCAAACAAAAAGTATAAGATTTTTTGAAAAAATCGGATTAAGAAAGAACGTAAAAAATTATAGAAAAAGAGACAAAAACTACATTTTTTATAAATTTAAGGGCATTTCCATAGCATAGAGATATAGAGAGCAAATAAAAATAGAGAATTTAACACATGAATTGTAGAAAATAGGATTTTGATGTTTATAATTATTAATTTATATTCATATCACTGATTACATTGCATTGCACAAAGCATACTTCAAAGTGCATAAATAATAACTACATGGTTACAGTTGATAAAATTTCAATTACAATATAGTTTGTACAAAGTCAACCTATAGACTGAGTACAAAGTTCCAAAAAATCAAACATAGCCAATGACTCTTGCTACTACAAATAGAGCTATGCTGGAGCATTGCAGGCCCTGATGATGAAGCTCCTTGTTTAGAGCTTCTCCTAAGTCCTTCAACCTCATGATATCCAAGTTGGCCTCAAAATCCTCAATCTCAAGAAAGTCATCAAAAAGAAAAAATTTCTTTGCTGAGTAATCATAAATTACAAAACGAGAATCAATTGGTTCATATTTGTGATTTAACAATACTTGCAATTTCTAGAACAATGTCAAAGAAAACTATATGAAGAGTGTGAAAAGGAAATTATATGACAAAGGAAGCAATTGCAAAATTCAAGTTAATAGGTTTTGAATCAAATAGCTCAAGATAGAGTAATAGAAAATGCTTTTAAAACAAAATCTTAAACCTCAAAAGACCATAGTGATGTTGAAATGTTCTCATTGATAACTATTTTACCCAATTTGTAAATGTAATGTCCCCTAATTGGGGCTATATTAATTTCACCCTAAATTATCAATTTCCAGGCAGATAGTGGATTTAGAGAGTACCTTGGCTCGATTTAATCCTTGCAAACAAGTTAGAAACCAATTACGATAATCACTTAACACATAGGATATCATCCTTTAGCATTAATAATTCTAACATAATTTCATTAACCTGATTGCTACTCCACCTTAAGGATGCTCAATCATTGGGGAGGGGAGGGGATGGGACGGGAGAGGGGGCGAGGGGGGCCGGGTCATCAAAGAGGGGGAGTTTGAAGGGGTGTCTTAGCCTCCTTGAACTCATGTGGTGCATGCCATTCATATGGGGTGGTCCCTTAAGGAGTCTAATAACCACAAGTAATATTATAATTAAAATTTTATTAAATTACTGATATTTCTTTTTATAATTTTAGTATGTATTTTGTTATTTATCTCATTTATCCATTCCAATGCTTTATATCTTAGTGTTATAATTTCGGGGTCACGACAATAAAATAGTAAAGGGAGTGTTAAATATTTTTCCATTAGATAACAAAGACCTGCTAGTACAAAAGAAGAGAGCAACTACTTGAGCCACAATTTTAGCTATTATTATTCAAGTAAATTTTCCTTGATTTTACATATAAGTGGATGGAGTTAAAAACATTGATGGACTTTAAGTTGAGAATTTGAGAGATTATAGGTACAAGTTTCAATGGAAAATCAAAGCATGAGGAACATTCCCTTTCAATGGGTCAGTTGCTGCTGAAGTCTATCTAGATTGTTAAAAGAGAAAATATATGAGGCCTACTTTGGGAGGGATTAAGATAAGCCCACAAGACTAAGGCATGACTTCTCTCAAGGCATGTATTAGTTTTCCTAATACCTATTTAACATGCATGGAATGCTACACTATATAGCTCTAAAGCATTCATGCACTGCTATTGTACACCTTGTAGGCCTTTTGAACCTCCATGTATATGACAATCCTAACTGGAATGTAGTTTCGAACAAGTGCAGGACATGATTTAAGCAGTGAGTTTCACCAATTAACAAAGCATTAAGCCTATAGAATATATAGGAAATTTAAATATAGCCAAAACAATCCTTCATTTTGATATAAAATACAGCTACAGTTTATCTTTTCAGCACTACAAGCTATTTTGTATCTTTTTGATAGGAACCCTTCTGCTTCCAGTCCCATAATGTCTATATGCTATTATGTATATACTTATGCTTCCCACTTGATTATACAATTGTCACTACCCTACTTGCTTATCATTAAAACTTGATGGCCAGTGTCAAATTGGAGCTCCAAATTATCGCACTTTGTTAGCATCTGAAAAGGAAATTTGTCCCAACCTAACCTTGATAATCTAAACAACCACCTCAATATCAATGTTGACAATTGAAATGTTAAAATTCTTTTGAATAGTCAAGATCACAAGAATTCAAAGAAAACAAACCTCTTTAGGTTGATATTGTAATATCCCCATTCTCGTTGATGTCAAAGTTGATTGCAACTTTGGCTGGGAGAAGTGATAATGGTTTATGCAGATCGAACCCATTAAAGTGGTAAGTGTTGACGGGTGTTTTATGACCGCACCAACACAGAATAAAGTTATCCAACAGATGCTCTATCCTCTCTTGATCAAAGTATTCCGCATGCTAAGATTGCGTGAAAGATCATGCATTCAACTCCAAGGTTCCTTATGTCACGAATAGGCTCAGTTGGTTGATGTGAATATGCTGGGTATTCCAAGGGGACTTACGTGAGTTGCTCATTCAGAAGAAAGGATTCTCAAATTTCAGGAGATTTGTCAATGACGCTTGGGTTCTTAAACTAACCGGATAATGCCGAATGTAAAAGGATGAAAGGATAGAGATTCTACTTTCTACTCCAAATGTGGAACACGAGGATCAATTCTTGCAAATTTCAAACCAAGCTCTGCTTTGCCTCACTTCAGACAGCTTCCGCAAAACCAGTGCAATCTTCGAAGGAAAATGAAAGATGTTCAAACTATGACCCGACATGCAAATACCATCACAACGATGCATACTACACATGAATCATAATTGAAGTTAAGTGCACAAATACTCCAGTTGACCACGCAAGGCAAACCCACCATCAGTGAGCCTGCTAGTGGTATGGATAAGCGAAGCTTGCTCAAATTAAACACCACATTCCACAACTACTAACTACTAGCATGAAAGCTACTCTACTTTAAGCTACTTTAAGACCCTAAGTGAATTGGAGAGACGAAAAATCCTTGCTAGCTACTCACAACAAAAGATAGAACCACCAAGCAATGATAAATCTTTGTATTATGAGAGTGTTCACAACAACTTCTTACAAAGTCCTCAATGGGAAAACTTTCTTTCCGCTTCAGTCTAAACTATGAAATCTATGCTATGCTACTTCTATTCTAACTTCTATCTTCTATCCTCTCTGACTTCTTGATCTAATCTTGTTACAAATGAGGGGGGATACCCCTTTTATAGTTGGCCCAGTCCAGCGGACGGCTTAGATTCAATTACAAAGAAGGGCTCAGATCGAGCCACATATGCCCTAATTAGGGTTTTTGCCCTAAAAACCGCCACAGAGAGGAGTGGGGTAATAAATGTACAAGAGATTCTCCACTCCTTTGCAGAAACCACCATGAGCAATTAATGCAAACTACCATCAAAATATTCTTGTCAAGAAAGACTTCTTATGTTCTGTCTGCCACTTCCATTGCGCTAGGAGGAGGCAAGCATACAACAATACTTAGTTCAAACCCTCCTTGCAAAAAGTTCTTCTCCGTTAAGTCCTCCTGTTGCTTTAATTCCTGGACACACTTCTTCCTCGTAACCTTCATATTTCTCTAGCACACTGCCTTGGGTGCATTTGCCTCTTCCGCATCACATTCTTAATGCCTTAGACAAATCTTCACTGCTATTTCCCTTTTCCAACGTTATAATGTTGTCTAGCTTTATCACCTCAAGTCCTCACGCTCTGGCTCCGATGTTCATCCTACAAAACAAAAGAAGAGCATCAGAACACTTATAATATAAATTCACTTTACTTACCTAATTTCCATGTTCTGACTGATGCATCTTCGGATGTGATAGAGTTCATCATTTCCAGCAAACTTTCATCATGGGCACATTGTGTTCATTTCATGAGGTCCTCTTCAAGGGCGCATCCACCACCTTGTGCCTGGAGTTTGTGCCTTAGAAAATATTTCACCTTGAGGACGCATCTGAACGCTTGATGTTCAAGCTTCACTTCATCTTCAAATTCTTCATGCCTTAGACAAATTTCATCTTTACCTTGTGAGTGTATTTGACCCCTTGTTGCTTTATTTTCTCTTTCCTTAGACGATTTTATCTGCTTTATAAATTTTATCCACTGTAATCTAGGCTCTCATTTTGACATCACCAGCCAAGGCATTTTTTGTAAAAACATTTCTTTTACTTGCCTTAGAAATTTTATTTTCGCCTAGGAAATTCATTAAACGGGCGCCAGGCAAAAATCTCTGTCAAAACAACACGAGCAAGGTGGAGAACAATTTTAAATCATCTCCCAGTGGAAAATGTTCAATACCCAGAAAAAATTTCCCCTCAAAATCATCATTTTCATGTGTATCAAGACGAAGTGGTAAGTTTAATTTTATTATTTATTTTTTGAAAATAATAAAATTGCTAAGGTTTATTCATTTTCATTCTACTTGCAATCTTCACTTCTCAAATCCTGGCATTTTTCTTGATTTTCTGAAGAATTTCCTTCTTGTTCATGGGCGCATTTCATCTTGCCTTTGGAAATTTTATTGTCACCTTCCTCAAGGTGCATTTCTCACCTTTGCTCTAGAAAGTGCCTTAGAAAAGAATCAAATTTTAATTCACCCATGAAGGGCTCATTTCACCTACATGCTTTCACTTCAATCCTCTTAGGCATTTCCACGCCTAGACTTCTTTCACTTCCCTCACAAACAAGGGCGCATATTCATGGGTCACCTTCCACCTAAGGGCGCATTTAGGGGGTGGAGAAGGAAATCCGCCAACACTTAAGAGGCTTTTCAATATTCTCCACCCTTTGCTTTGAGGGCGCATTCCACCCTATGAGGAGGACTTGTTTGTGCCTCAGAAACTCTTTACAACCTTGCCCACACCTTGGGTACATATCACATAGTAAGGAGGAATTTCATTACACCCTTGAGCGCATTTCACTAGGCCTCTTGCCTTGAGTGCATATGGGAGTATGTGGAGGAAATCCTCCACACTTAGAAAAAAATTTAAACACCATGCCTTCCTTGCCTATATCTTGGGTGCATTTCACTAGTGGCGAAGGAACCATTATCAACTTGGGCACATTTGAAGTGTTTTCTTCCAAATGATGGCGCATTTAGGGGGGTGGGAAAGAATTCCCATGCCCCTAGAAACCTTTTCTCACCTTCATTCCTTGTGGGCGCATTTGAGGCTTCTAGCTTCTACTTTCAATGCCTTAGATATTTACCTTTCACCCTCCTTGCAGCCTTGGGCGCATTTCAGCTAGTGAGGTTTCATTCCCCATACTTAGACTTTTTTTCATGCTCAAGTCCTTTTACCTTGGGCGCATTTCATACATGCTACTTCCACTTTCAAGCTGGGCGCATTTCACATGTAGTGGAGGAAATATCAACGCCTTGAATATTTTATGCCATGTCTTCTCCATGCTTGGGCGCATTTTCATGTATGTGAGGGAACTTTCTTGTGCCTTGGGCGCATATGAGGTAGTGTGAAGGAATTTTTTATACTTAGCATCCTCTCACACCTTGGGCGCATTTCACATAGGGTGGAGGAATTTGCTTGCACTTAGATTTTCTTATCACCATGCTTCCTCCATTGACTTGTAAGCTAGGCACATTTGCAGGTATGAGGAGAAATTTCCAATACTTAGCAAATTTCATCAAGCATCCTCTACTCTTGGTGCATTTCCCATATCCTCCTGCCAATTTGCACTTAGAAACTTTCAACGCCTTTCAACTATCTCTTGCCACTCTATTTTTAGTAAATTTGGAGAAGTGTGCCTTTCCGTGGCTTTTTACCCGTTCTGAATCTGGAGCTGGCGTGATACGCCTCCTGTGGCCCTGCTACCCTGTTTATACCTGTTGCCCAAGCTGGTATGCTATTTTTAGCCATCCTGCTATTTTTAGCAAACCCTAAAAATGATTGACCTCTGCATCTTCGTTTGACCTGAAATTTGTTCCATATGATCTTGATGTTGTAAGTGGCCTGTTCACACCTACCCTCGGCACAGACCTACTATTTATAGCTATGAAGTGACTTGCTAAAAATAGTAAGTATTACGATTGTGCTCAAAGTTTGCGAGTAGGTAGCCCGAAAGATGTTGATTATGATGGTGTACTTTGTTTTGACAACCTTTGTGCTTCACCCCCTATTTTTAGGCCTAACAGTGGAAACCCTAATTTGACTTGCATGAGCCCTGAACTGTTTCCGTTTGACTTGATTTATGTCGCCTACTGCTCTGCTCGTGATACTGAAGTGTCGGGTGGCTGCTGGGGTGAACCTACTATTTATAGTAAGTGTCCGGAAAGTGATCAATCCGATGTCGGATGAGTTTGCATGTCAAACTGCCCGTGGGATCTCAAACAACCCAGAAAACTGGTCGACATGCAGGCACTGGCTAAAAATAGTAAGTCCTTGAAAAATGATCCATTATGCTTGCATGTCATACCGTTGCGAAGCTCCTGGAAAACCCATAAGGAATGTCCAGACATGCACTGAAAAACTCTGCATGCAAACCCTAAAAATAGCCTTTGAAGGTTGTACTGCTAAAAGTCATCATCTCGACTTGCATGTCACATCATTGCGAAGGTCTTGAAAAACCCAGATACATTCTCCAATCATGCATTGGACAATCATATGTTCAAACCCTAAAAATGGCTTTTGAAGCCTAAATTGCTAAAAATAGCAAATTATCAGAATCTGTTCAAATTTCACGTGCAGGCATCTTGAAGTTACCTGGAGGTGCTGATGCAATCAGAATTCCGAAATCTTGGGGAAAAGGCCCTATATTAAGTACTTACTAAAAATAGTAAGTTGTCAGATTTCAATGAAAACTCAGTGGGAACTTGTTGGAAGCCTCCTGACAGCAATGCTAAGCTCAGATGTCAATTAGCCAGCTCAATTTAACCTCCAATAAGCCCGAAGAATGAAAAGCCCTAATTTCACAGACTGAGCTAAAATTTCCATCAGATCAAATGATAGGACATCCCCAAAAGGACAAAAAGATCAGAGAGAGAGAGAGAGAGAGACAAAACAACCCAAAACTAAAGCCAAAAGACCAGAATGGAGAAAAATTTAGGGGGCCCCCATTTGAATGGGGCGATGTGTGAAAAGGTCACAACAGTAAGTATCAGGTGGTAAGTATTTAAATACTCTAATATATTTAGAAAATGATATTTATTAAATATATTAGAAATTTAGATATTGATGATGGACAAATATAGTAAGAATTTAAATAATAGTTAATGATTGATAAATATGTTTAATTTCATTGGTAAATATATTATTGATGGTTGATAAATACATTTTATACATAAGAATATTTTGGAATAATAAGATTATCCATGATTCTTATAGCATTGTTAATATGTTATTTGTCTAGCCACAATAATATTGCTTGCAGCAATTATTGTGTCTCCATGAGATTTTATAACTTTACCTTGAAGAATAGACTCGGGCCAAACAATTCCCTTTCGCTAGCACTCAACAAGGATAGGGATTTTGTGGAGGGAAAGGCTGGTAATTCGATCCATTGAAGGACGGTCCCAAGACGGGTGGAACACCTTGAGGGAGTCCCATTTGAGATCATTCACGCACCCTTTGCATAGTCATTCTACCATCCAAGGAGGTTAGGAAAGAGGAGACAAGTCGAAGATCTATTCTGATCAAGAGTAATAAATCATATTCTTATCACGTGAATTTATGCCTTAAACGATAATGCATCTAACTATCTTATTCTTAGACTATGCAATTTGAGATGAACTAACCATGAACAAGGTATTATGTTCTTTATTGATAATACATGATGTATGCAGGTCTTCAAGGTCATTTACATTTATAAAATGATATGTTGATAAAATAGAATAGATGTCCTAACTTGTCCAAGAACTTTTATACTTTTAGGATAAGTCTAACCAAGGGACATTACACGGGTTTGAGACAATAAGGCATTCCAATTACAAGTTGCGATTCTCTGATTGATATAAACGACACCTCTAAAGAAATATAATTTTAAAATGCCTCCCATGATATCTCGTGTAGTTCGAGTTCTCCAAAGATCGCTATACCACAAATATTTATTTCTTTTTACGGCAGCTCCAAATGACTTCTCATCTGACATGGTGACTATGTTTTCTGGCGGCAAGAAAATAATCCAAAATTCTAAGCTGCTCTCGATCACACTTTGAAAGGAAAGGCAAATTCACTAACACGTATCGCTTGTTTGGCTCCGTGCCATTTTCTTTTCCCAGCAACCATTCTCAACTCCACGTTACTTTACACAATGTGTCTAAGATCTACCACGTCATACTTTCGTTTCTCAAATATCCTTTATTACTCACCTTGAATAATTGCAACGATTTAGTTTTCAAGAATCTCCTTTGTAATGAACTGCCTAAACTGATAGATATCGGCTTCTTTCAAGGCGACGCCACTGGAGAGATAACCCGTCCTCTCAACATAGACATACTTGAAGCAGCAACCATGAGATGGAATTACATGGTTGAGACCATACGATACCTCCCTTTTGAATTGTATGCAAGCAACGGATTAAGAAGTGCCAACGATATGTCTTCCTTAAGAGACTTGCGGCCTGGATATTATCTCTATCCTATCAGAAATAACAAGACTTGACAATGCATTTGAATGCCCTTGTACATTACACGGCCAACTAACATGATTGCGGGATTTGAAATCTTTCCCCTAGAAGCTCGACTGTTCACAAGCAGTTGCTCAGTAGAAAGGGATACGAATTATCTTTTGCTCTCACATATAAATTCAATTAATTTTGACTCCTTCAAATCGACTTCTCAAGCAATATAAATACCCGCGTGGGAATTTCCTGACCTGACGCGGCTCTTTTAAGATACATGTTACTTGTCCCTGTCCAGTAAGCTTTTAACAATACCACAAGAGTAGTATATGTTCTTTCTTTTACAAAGCTGCAGTTCTTAAATGAATTAAAACGCCGGGATCCACCAAATCCAGAATTCAATATTACAAACAAGAATATTATCACAGGAAGTAAATTTAGCTACCTACAAATATTTATAACACTATATTCTGAACAATTCCTCAAACCTAGAAGACTTTAAACCCCTCAACTTTGATAACAAACTCAAAATAATCAGATTTGTCTTTTCAAGATGACTTCACAAAATACCTTTAAACCAATCGATAAAACCAAGCAAGAAAACTGAATGTCTTCTCCAGCAATCAGCCAAGGCAAATCTTCCACTGTCGTAGCCAATCCTCATTCAGAAGTCACTCCACCTCAAAAAGGCTAAGAACTACGTTCTCCAACAAGAATCCTATTTCCAAAACCAAAATCCAACCCCCTGCAAATGAGCTCACCAAAACTTTTTATTCTTTTCACTTTGTAACTCCTAGTGTCTTCTTTAATTCCTTCTTTTTTCTCCCAATTTCACTTTTTTTTAATTTTATCTTTTGAGAACTCAAAAAAAAGTTAACTTAATTAATCCATTTCACTTTTAATAACTTAAGTTACTTTAACACCGTCAAATAATTAATTTAAGTTGCCTTAATATTTTAATCTCTTTGACAACTTTAAATTAATTATTGAATTAAATGGTGACTCAAAATTGGGGACATTACATGTGAAGGGCTGTCTTAAATGTCCTCTAGATGTCACTTATCAAGCAAAGCAAGGCATGAAGTCCATTCGAAAAATAAGGCAAAGGCGGCAAGGATGGGCACACAAGATAGATCAACTTCTTTTCTCACTAGAGTCGATCACTTGAATGAGTTTAGCACAATCAAAACAAACTTCAACAAATGAACAAATTTCTATGCCTATTTTTGGATCACAAAGATGTAACACAAGTGAGAGGGACACGAACACCTTCTTTGCACCATGTACTAACCCTAGACTAGAGCACAACCAACTTTGGAGAGTACGAGGCAGAAGAAGACTATGCATAAGCAAGCCAAAAGGCCATTTCTAATTCATGGTATCATTCCATATTGCAAGGTCTCCATACTAGCAGTTCATCATGGATGCCAATGCAATTGCAAGTCTTAGGTTCAAAGCCCCCTCATATGAGACCTTGATGATGAGCATGCTAACATATGCAATTAAGAATTTGAACAATAGGCAAAGACAAGTTATATGATAATGTCCAATGGATGGATGGATGGATGGAACTATACATTCGTCAATTTCCTTGTTATATTAGAGCTTCGTACTGTGCTTCTAAGATCAATGGATGCACTGGATAGAGTAAAATTAACACAAGCACTTTTCAACTTATTGGATGAGGTGGTGTTTTAGAGGAAGCTACATCTGGTCCAATTTATTATGGACAACGCTACTACCAATTTATCCTAGAGACGCATTATGTGGCTTCAATGGAGTGGACTCCTTTCCTTGCATAAAGAGTACTTATGTACTCCTGGTCTTCAAATTGTATACGCACTCCTTTACTGAATGACCCATAACTTGGAAAATCTCACAAAACATCTTTCTAGGACAATTACCTTTTGTGTGCCCCTCACTTTTGCACTCAATACACCATAGTTAGTTAGTTTCTTTGTTGCTTTCTTTGTCCACCTTCAATTCTTTCATCATTTCGAGCATGTCCCTCTGGAACACTTGTATTGTCCCTGATTCATCGTCGCTATTGTCATAAAAACTTCCATCTTCCTTTGTTTTTCTTTTACAGCACGAGGAAATTTTATCTTTATTTTCTATTTCCATAGCCTGATTGTAGGCTTTTGAATAGGAAGAGGGTGATACTACCTCATTTTCTTTCTTAATAACGGAAGTAGACTTTCGATGAACCATCTTTTCTTGAGATTGTTGGCTAGTTTTGTTTCTGACTTTACAAGCAATTCTTTAAGTCTACGATTATAAGCTTGTAAGTTTTCATGCTTACCTTGTTTTATATTGTAAATTTCCACTACTATATCATTATCATCACAAGCAGTTTAAACTCTTCTTCGAAGGCCTTTAATCTCTCCCATGTGCTTCAAAAGGCTTGGTCAACTTTTGTTTTTCTCCACTAGGGCTATAATGTCCCGTGTGTTAAGGGCTATACCCCACGGATGTAACTCGTCGTGCTAGCAAGCGTGTACCTGATAACCAAATGGTGGGGATCCATGGCCATGTGTCCACTTTGCTCGTGGCTTCTATGCCTTCATCTCCAAGGCTGGTGGGACACAAACCTCACCCTTAACACCCTGGGTAGCCGCCCTCACTACTAGGCCAATCTTTTGATGTAGTGGTTGGGCCTTTGTGGTATCAAAGCCAAGGTCTCAAGGTCAAGCCCCACGGAGCGTGGTGGGCTGTAATGTCTCGTGCATGAAGGGCTAAACCCCGACGGATATAACCTGTCATGCTGGCAGTCATGTACCTGATAACCAGATGGTGGGGCTCCATGGCCACGTGTCCACTGTGCTTGTGGCTTCTATGCCTTCACCTTCGAGGTTGGTGGGACGCAAACCTCACCCCACTAAGGCCTAACCACTACACCAAAAGAGCGACCTAGTAGTGAGGGCGACTACCCAAGGTGTTAAGGGTGAGGTTTGCGTCCCACCAACCTCGAAGGTGAAGGCATAGAAGCCACAAGCACAGTGGACACGTGGCCATGGAGCCCCACCATCTGGTTATCAGGTACACGCCTACTAGCATGACAAGTTACATCCGCTAGGGTTTAGCCCTTCACAAATGGGACATTACACCCCACCATGCTCCGCGGGGCTCGACCTCGAGACCTTGGCTCTGATACCACTAAGGCCCAACCACAACACCAAAAGACCGGCCTAGTAGTGAGGGCGGCTACCCAGGGTGTTAAGGGTGAGGTTTGTGTCCCACTAGCCTCGGAGGTGAAGGCATAGAAACCACGAGCACAATGGACAAGTGGCCACAGAGCCCCACCATCTGGTTATCAGGTACATGCCTACCAGCACGACGAGTTACATCCATCACGGTTTAGCTCTTCACACATGGAACATTACAAGGGCTTACCATGATTTTATTCTGATGCAAACCTAGTGCCTAGAATCTATTTGCTGGGGAGTTTTGATTCAAACGTTCTGATGCATTCTCACACTCTCGGCAATTTAGGAATCATCAACTCTTCCCTCGACTTCGGCTTTCCATCCACTTGTTTTGCCTTCAAATTTTCTTTTATACACCCTTGGCTCGATTTCTTTTTTCAATTGAAAACCTCTCAATGCCTCGAAGGTTACTCTCATACAATTTTGTGAAGGACTATGACTTTGTCTCCCAACTTCCCTCATCAAGAGAACGTTGTCTTGACTTTTCAACTTGACTATGTTCTCGACTCTAACTTGGGAATCATACAGTTGTATTTTCCTCAAATGTTTCTCATAATCTTCTCCATCATTCCCTTTGCTCAATGATCCTTAAAGATCACCTCAGCTCTTGATCTTGTCCATGTTGTGGTCTCTTCCTGCCTTTTATTGGGGTCTAAGGGCATGAATCTCTCAAATCTGACCTGATTTCTTTAAAGCAAAAAAAAGAAATGTTTTTTGCTCCAACTAATAAAATAAATAAATACATGAAGTAATAATAGAGATGACAATGCATACCAGATATATGAGTAAAATATATCTTTATTCGCACATGAATGTATTACAAAAGAAGACAAGAGATGGTCGACCAAGGATTAGAGTCGATCCAACTAAATCATACTACATTTCTTGATGATACACAATCTATTTAAAGAACCCAACAGTTGCCAAGGAGAACACAACCATCAACCAACCAGCACTTATAAATACCCGAAGCCAACAACCAATTAATACATAGTCAGATAACCAATTTTATCGTAACATAATAGTAGACATTGTACACCAACTACAAGGAGAGATGTTACTTTTTTCACCCCATAAGTTACTAGAAAGAATCAAAAGACACAGGTTCGGAAATTCAAAAATAGTTGTATCCCTTAAATAGATAATGGTATCACAGTGCACAGGTAATATGTATATATGTATGTGTGTGTTTGTGTGTGTGTGGGTGTCTGTGGGTGTGTGTGAAAACAGCTTTACAAATTTTTAAAAAAAAGCTATAAACCTTTCCAGTTTCACTTTTCCATGTACAGTTATCGAAGTTAACCATGAAAAGTGTAGAAAGACAGACTCTTATAAATAGCACCTGCCCACATCTCAGTGTAATTTCCTTTACCTGGATCTCATCGAAACAGAGGACAGATGCCCCTTCCACACAACTGTCTTCTCCAATATTAAGAAGATTGTCTGCTGCAGTACTAAGAATATTATCCAGATGTAGCTCTTGTTCATATCTCTCCTGCACAGATAGCCATTCTTTAACTGTCCCTTCAAATGGAAGGTTTGCAACCCAACCAGAAAGTCTTTCCTGTAAACTTTGTTCATATTTTTTACTTTGCCAAATCTTGTGCATACGAGCATGAACATCAAGCATTGCCTGTCAAAAGAAAATAAATTAGCATACAATCATCTTAGCATTGAGATCTACTCTCATGAGCATTGCTAGCACATGCAAACATTATACAATCTAAAATATCTATTTATGTTATAATTCCAGATAAGCATATGATTATCTGATCCTTGGGCTACAAGCCAGTGAACATTGGTAGCACATTAAAGCATTTTGTAGCATAAGTAACTGTTTATTCTGTAATTCCAAATCTGATAGTAAGGGCAACATATTCCTGGCACTTAAAACAGAAACTTGGATGATGTACAATAACAATGGAGAGAATGCCTGAGCTTTGAATTATTGCAACTGCAAATACAGCCATATTTAAAACAAATATATCAAGAAAATAAACATTAATAAAGAACCATCAACAATTCCCACTTTATGTTGCCATTTGCAAAGAGGAAGAAGAATGAGAAGAGATATGTTCCCAATTTCTAATGAGCATTGATCATTAATCTTCCCATTTTACACTTAAAACTTCATTATTAAAGTCCAAGAGACATTTTTTTTCAGAAATTTTAAGTAATGCTAAATTAGATTGCAAGTTATGTGTATCCTCTACTTCTATACATCGTACAACCTAAAGCAAGAAAAACAAAAGGAGCAATCCTTGTGTTCGTAGCAACTAGTAATTGTTTCTATTTCACAGTTGCAATAGGCTAATCAATTAATGTTCAAGAGTCTTCAATAAATCAAAGAAGGAATAACTTTGTGTATCCTCTGCTTCCACATCTCATGTGACCTGAAATAAGGAAAACAAATGAGAAATTCTTGTGTTTGAAACAGCTAGTAATTGTTTTTTTATTCTTTAGTTGCAATAGGCAAATCATATCTTCTCTTAGCAGTCTTAGATACTCAAAGGAAGAAATTTTGTGTATTCTCTGCTTTGCACCTTGCACAACTTGAAGTAAGAAAAATATAAGGAAAATCTGTATGTAGAAACTAAGTTTGGATTCCTCGACAAGTTTTTCATTAGTAAATAGTGAGTTACAGCTTATTTTTGCAGTGCTAATTCCAGTTCCTTTAGCCTAAGTGACAATGAGGAGGAGTTTAACATGTTGAGGAGTCAAAAAATTCACAATGGAAGTGGAGTAGGGAAAAGAGCAGCTGAAGTGAGCACTGAAAATATTGGTTCAGTTGGGAGTGAAGTGAATTTTGAATGCCCTTCCAAGTTGTTGGCAAGGTATGCACAAAGTCTGTTTAATAAGGCCATTTTATGGCAATTTCCAACTAGAATAAATGTGAAGAATACAGTTTATTTAGAGGGGAAATACTTATGGATGTGCTATTTTTGTCTCACTAAATACTAGGGCGGCATTGCTAGAGTATATGCACATCTCTTTACATAATTTTGGGAAAGAAACTGGGTATGAAGTAAGCTCACTTGAACAAAGGGCTAAGATAATCAGACTGTATAATGGTGACATCTCCATACCTATTAACCTATGTACAGACCCCTAGAATTATTAGAACTCAACATGTGCAAGTTTTTGATTTTGAGTTTAGTGTAGTAGAAACTAAAAGTAAACATAAGGCGAAAAATAAGGTGGATAATCTCGTTGGCAAATTCTTCTTTGCCAATGGCATTTCATTCCATGTTGCTCACTCTCCTTATTTTAAAGAGGCAATGTCCCAGGTTGTACAAGCAAACCATGCCCAAGGTTGCACAAGCTAGGCCTTCATAAATGAGCCTAGAGGAGACAAAATTAAGGACTACTATCTTAGAGAAGAACTATTTCAAAATAAATGTGTACCAATAGAGGAATTGAAGGCCAAGTGAGTGCAACATAATCATGAATGGGTGTGTAGACATTAAACACTATCCACCAAACAATTTCATGGTCATACATAAGGATAGTCCTTACATCCTTAGGGCAATTAATTGTTCCAAGAATTGCAAGGATACGAAGTTCCAATTTCAATCCTCAAAGATTCCATTTAGGAGATTAGCCCTAACAATGTAGTGCACATTGCGACAAATGCAATACATGTGCAAAGCAGCCAAGAAGTTAGTTAAAGTAGTCTACAAGCATATACATTGGACCTCTTGTCATGTGCATGCCACAAACAATGCACTCAAGGACTTCAGCAAATATTGAGTGGAACAGCTAATGCAAGATATGTGCAAATGTTTATATCATAGTTACGAGACTCGCCCAGACTCGCCAGGACTCGGCGAGTCCCGAGTCGAGTCACCTTGGCCGAGTCCTGGGGGCTCGAACTCGGACTCGGTCGAGTCCTACTGAGTCTTGGCTGGACTCGCCGAGTCTGGTAGACTCGCCAAACTCGCCGAGTCCAGGCGAGTCTCATCAGCAGGACTCGACAAAAGGCAAGGTTTGAAAGTGCAAAAAAATACATGAAATTTGAATTTTTCTTTTCAAATTTAGTTACTTATTGTGAATGCAAAATGATGTACGCCATGGAGGTTTGTATGGTTTTGGAGGTCTTAATTTGGGCTTGGTGGCGGGGGTGCTACCCCTCGACCCCGCCCTATATCGCGACAGAGAGCGTGCCCAGGGCGCTGCCCCGGCACCCTGCGAGGGGCGCTGCCCCTCGACCCCACTGGGGGTGCTGCCCCCAGACCCCTGCAAGGGGTGCTACCCCTTGACCCCGGGGCTTGCCCCCAAACCCCCACTAGGGGCGCTGAGTGGCCCGCCTGCCCCCCCAAACCCCAGGGGGCGTTCACCCTTGACCCCACTAGAGGCACTGCGCCTAAACCCCCACAAAGGGCACTACCTCTCAACCCCATCAGGGCAATTTCCCTGATACTTGAGAATCTGAGATTATGGCTACTACATCATCCAGGACCTATCTTAGACACATTCATAGGAAAGATGCAGGCTCTTTTGAGCCATAAACTTCTAGTTATTGTTTTGAATCTTTTGATATGTCATAGATTTCATATTCCATGAGTTTTGTATACATTTGAGTCTTTGACTATATATCTAAGTGTGCTATTGTCATATTTGTTTGGAACATTTGATGTCATGGATTTCATATTCCATGAGTTTTCTATACATTTGAGTCTTTGACTATATATCTAAGTGTGTTATTTTCTTGAGCAACTCAGCTACAATTTGTGTTTATAGTTATACTTATATGATCGATGTATACTTGTGCTAGTGATGAGGACCTTGATTGGGTTGACTGGGTAGATAGAGAGGTTGAGGCTATAGCCATGGCAGAGGAGGAGGCTAAAGAATGAGCAAACACATCCAAAACTAATGTTGGTGAGGGTGGCATGGAGTCACAAGCAGAGACTATGGCTACAATTGCTACATCATCTATGACCCACCTTAGATGCCTTCGTAGGAAGGATGCAAACTCCTTTGAGCCATAGACTTGTAGTTATTGTTTTGATATTTCATATTTGTTTGGAACATTTGATGTCATGGACTCATATTTTGTACCACACTACTCCTGGTTCTCAACCGTCGCTTGAGAGCATGGGTTGGAACAAGGACGCACATGATGCAACAAAAAGGACAATTGTAGACTTTTGGTACTACTGCACCATTCCCTTCCATGTAGGCAGGTAATTCTTTTTCGTTCAATTGTTCTAAAATTTATATTTCAATTGTATTATTTTAGAATCTAGATGTATCTCATTATCGAATTCAAATTTAAAGTTAAAAACTTAAAACTTTTCATTTTACAATAATTATGTAAGTAACTTTTCATCATCCAGGATCCTTAGACGCCTTCGTAGGAAGGATGTTGGCTCCACTATGCCATAGAGTCATAGACTTATAGCTATTGTTTTGATATTTCATATTTGTATGGAACATTTGATGTTATGGATTTCATATTACATGAGTTTTGTATACATTTGACTAATTTTATATATCTAAGTATGCTATTTCCTTCAACGGCGCAACTAGAATTTGTGTACTTTATACTTATGTGATATTGTATACTTGTGTATGTGATCAAATTTGCTTTTATTTGTATCATATTCAATAAAGGGTGCTTGAAACAAGTTTTAAATCCTTAAAAATCTCTAAATTTCTAGGGTTTTTTCAACTTTTTTTCATTTTGCCGAGTCCAAGTCCCGAGTCCCCGAGTCCCGAGTCGAGTCACCCTAGCCGAGTCCGAGCCGAGTTCGAGCCTCGTTACTATGGTTTATATACAATCACCAAAAATCACATGTAGTATTCTGGTCTATCTCCAAGAAAGAATTCATCAAGCTCGTCAAAACTAAAAACACATCCTACTTCATTCTATCGGAAAGCATGCTTGAGTAATGGAGAACAGGTAATTGTTGGTTGAACAGAGTTCACCCAAAGGCCTTGTGAGGACGAAAACCTTCGCAAAGAACATCGGCTGCGGAAGTAGAAAATCTTTCCTAGTTGATTAGCTGACAGTCTTATTCAGAGGTTGTGCTGCATTGTTAGTGAATTTCCAGAGTTACAGAGTTAAAATAATGATTCTGCATATGGAACAGGTATACTGGTAATTTTAATGGTGCTTTGTAGGGCTTGAAGTGATTGTAATTTTCTGAGTGCAGCCATATATGTTTGAATTTTCAGAGTCTCTGTTATTCCAATTTGTTGGCCATACAAGGAGAATGAATGATTAAATAAATGAAAATATTGTTTTTAATGAAGCCATATGTTTTTTTTAAATAAATAAGTCATGTCACAAAGATTTTATTGGCATGTGCTCGAAGAAAATGTATGTAATTTCCAAAATGGAAGTTGTCGTACCAAACCGTATAGAAGAAAGGAGCTAAGAATTTAATTGAAGCAATCTTTGGGTTAAGGGAATGTTGTACTTGCACCATACAAGGGAGTTGTACACTATAGAATTATTCAAAGATGAGCTGAATTCAATATTGGTCCTGGTCAAAGTATGATTGATCAATGTAGCCATTAAAGGAGCTGATATCCTTTAAATACAAGTTTGTATTGATGGGTCAAAGATGTTTATAGGGGGGGGCATGTTAAATTGAGTGCATACCATGGGTCTTTAATAGCTGCAAACCACCTTGTTGGCGTTTCAATTCGCACCTATGGAATGTAGATTAGAAACGGACAGCTATGCACAGTTAATTTGCTCTTCAAATTAGGAGGGGAAGCTCCCTCTTTGCTGATGATGCTTAAAAAGAAAGAATGCTAAACTATTTCCAATCTTTTTGTTCTCAGCTAAGAGCACAAGGTTATAAAACTCTTTGCGTCGCAGCTGAGGTTTTCTATTTTTAGAACTTCAACTACAACTAAGCCTAAACTAATGATGCTTCTAACAACTCAAGTAAACCCAGAGCTTGGGAATCAAAAGGCAATGAGGAATGATTTGATAACACAAATGCCTAAATAAACTCACTTCCAATGCACATCTGAAGACTCGTTGTACTTTTAGATGTAAGCTGAAATAAAGATTAAATAAGCAAAACACATAAAACAAAATCTGAGACAGTAGATCAAAGCAAAGTAGGCATAAGATTTCTTTCCTCAAATTTCTAACAACAATTACACTTCTGGGACAGCAGATTTGTAGCAATAACAAGCTTACAGTTTACCGATCAAACCAGATTACACTTGACACAGATTTAACATTAATTGAACAATAACTTGCAGCAAAACAGGCTTGCAAACTTGCTCTTACACTAAGTGAATAGACACTAAATAACAAAGTTGCAAGCAAAAGTAGGCTCAACAATTTGTTATCACAATAACGGTTAAGAAAATAATGGACAAGGCTGCCCTTATTTACACACAAACAAGGAGTAGGGAACCCTAAAATCTCCTTGCTTTTACAACTAGACTTGCCAACTCGCAAGCTTTATTTCTAAAACTAAAACATGACAACTAACTAACAACCTGGTAAAACAAAAAGAAGGAAAATTTCCAACTATTACATTTGATTTTTCCTATTTCACAAAGAATAGATAAGCGTGAGACAAGAATAGCAAGTCCAACTCGGAAAAGGCATCGAGTTAATTGCTACTTTAAATCTATTATTGGAAATCTTCGCTATCCAAAAAAAATGATTCACTCATTGATAATTTGGGAAACTATATCCATCAAAAAACTGGTAACTGCCTCTTTGTTAGGACTTAGGAGCATTGATACTATCTAGAGCGATATTCTGCTTTTCTAGGATCTTCTCCCCTTTTGCAATCAAACTCAGAGAATCTTTCACCTCTTCAGCTGCTTTATCGAATTTTGTTGACATCACGGCAACATGATTCATCTTGCCAGCAACAATAACACTGCTAAAACTACCCCACACGAGATTCTGAAACTCTGTTTGCACCTCATTAAGATCAATGAAAGTGCCATCATCATGATGATATCGACAAGGAATCTGTGAAACAAATGTGCTTATGAACCTGAGGACATCAACAACCTTTTGTCTATATTCAACCAGTTCTTCAAATATTCTCTCATAGGCTTTTACTTTGAACAGGTGTTGTTCTCTCCAAGCAAAAATCTTCCTCTTATGTTCTACCGTAATGATTGAATCATAAGCCATCCTCAAATCTGAAATGATGATCTCATGCATTGGTTTCACCTCGACCATACACTGCTCAAACCCCTGAATCCCTTGGCATAGATCATGGGCATTATACCTCAATTGGTACATCTCTACAAGTACAAATCTGCCCCTAATGATGAATTCCTCTATCCAATCTTGCATATGCTTCTCGTATATGACCAAATGACTTAGCTAATGCTGATTTGCCGGTGACTCCAAAATATGTGGAAGCAAAAAAGTGGCCTGTGAAGTACCATGAAGGAGATTGGAAACATATTGCCGCACCTGTCGAATCTCAACCTTGAGGGCTGCCTTATCCTCTCCATCCTTGAGCACTCTTTCCTTTAGACTATCTGCTGCAACCTCAAAGAGATTCAAACCACTTTGTCGGGTGCTTTTACCAAGATTAGCTTTGACAACCTTGAAGTCATCAATCTCAACCTCATCAACATTCCTGTCCTCTGGAGGTGTAGCTATCTCCGAGATGATCTCACCGTCAAAACTCTTCCTCATGTGAACTTGCTTCTTAGGTTTCTTCATTGATGTGTCTTGGTAGACACTATCAAGCTCTACAAAGTTCAACTGATAAGAAGGCTTCCTCCTCTTCCTACCCAGAATGTTTTCAAGCCAAGACAAGGAGATTTTACTAACTTCTCTGGGAGGTGTGGTTCTAGCTCCAGCAATTTCATCAACTTCGGAATCTATATGAATGGGAGAAGACTTTGGTGATGGCAGAGAATCAAGAGATGAAGGCACTGCTTCTTCTTGTGGCGCTGATTCTTCTGGAACTTTTGATGCATCTGCTAGCTATTCCTAGTGAATACCCTCGGGAGACTTCTCTTTTTTTCCTGAATTCCTCGACATTCTACTGATCTTTGTACCTTCTAGAGGAATGCTCATAGCCTTCACTCTAGGTTTTGGTTTAGAAGAAAGTAGGGATGACTGAACTATCGGGTCTGCAACTGGAATAGCTACCTTCCGCGTCCTCTTACTGCTCAAGAATATCCTGCTATTCTTGACAATTCAGCTCATTCTTTCTTCAATTGAGGTGTTCTCTTTGGCGAACCAATTAACCTGTGAAAGTGGTTGTTGATCAATTTGATCTCTGGCATACATGGGAAGCAGAACTTCTCCATCTTCATTGGACAATCCTTCCACATCCTCTAATAGGAAATCAGCCATCTGTTGAAGGGTAAATCTGTTGTAAATGTGCTTGCGCACTTCAAACTCATCCTCACAATTAGCCCAAAAATCTTTAACTGCAGGCACATGTGCATGATTCTGACCAACAAACTAGAGCAACACATAACTTCATAGATGAATGGGTGGTTACAAAGAGAGGATTGGAAACTGAAGAATTCAAAGGCTTCAAACTCATGGTAGCAGATGGGTTCCAAATCTCTTGCAATCAAAAGGTTGCTAACATGTCATTACAATTGGGCAACCATGAGGTCAAAGATGACTTCTATGTTGTAAGCATTGGAGATATGGATGTTGTTCTTGGCATTCAATGGTTGTGTTCTCTAGGAGAAATCTCTCTAAATCTGCAAACAATGGAGCTCAAGTTTCAATCCGATGGGAAGAAGGTGGTGCTAAGAGGAATGTCTAATGGTAGTCCTCAGATTGTATCTTTCAAAAGAATGGAGAGGTTGATTTGGCATGATCAAGTTGAATGGGCTGCAAAATGTATGGTTCTTCTAGCTAATCTAGTTGAAACCAAGAGGGACTATCCACCAAATATTCAGTCCTTATTCACCAAGAAGAGTAAGGTCTTTGTTGATCTACCTCCTGGGCCGCCTCCTGATAGGGGGTTTGAGCGCGTCATCGAACTCAAAGAGGAAGCCAAGCCAGTTATCACAACACCCTATTGATATCCTAAGAAGCAGAAAGATGAGATTGAGAAGAACATAAGAGAACTCTTGGAGATGGGTTTCATTCACCCAAGCAAAAGTCCTTTTACTTCAGTTGTTGTTCTTGGGAAGAAAAAGGATGGCACCATCCGCATGTGTGTGGATTATCGTGCCTTGAATCAAAGCACAATCAAGAACCTATACCCCATTCCCAAGATAGATGAGCTACATGGTGCCAAGTTCTTTTCAAATATTGATTTGAGATCGAGCTACTATCAGATTCGGATGAGAGGATCAAATGTTGAGAAAACGGCATTCCAATGCCATTATGGTCATTTTGAGTTTTTAGTCATGCCATTTGGGTTGACTAATGCTCCTGCCACTTTCCAGTCTTGCATGAACCGGATTCAGAAGCAATTGAAGAAGTATGTGTTGATATTCTTTGATGATATTCTCATTTTCAGCAAGACGTGGGAAGAACATCTCAAGCACTTGGAGGAAGTGCTTAGCATCCTTGAATCAAAAAGCTTGTTTTCCAAAGAGTCCAAATGTGAATTTGGAATAAAGGAGTTGCTCTACCTTGGTCACATAATCAGTGTTGAAGAGGTGAAGGTTGATCCAGAAAAGGTCAAGGCAATAGTTAATTGGCCACCTCCAGAAAATTTGACTCATTTGAAGGGGTTCTTGGGTCTTTGTGGCTTTTACAAAAGATTTGTGAAGGGCTACTCTCAAATTGCTACTCCTCTTACTGACCTCACTAAAAAGGGGGCTTTCCTTTGGTAAGAAAAGGCTCAAGGTGTTTTTGACAAGTTTAAGAAAATTATGAGCTCTTGTCCGGTCTTGGCTATACCGGATTTTTCCAAGCTTTTCAAGCTTCAATGTGATGCATCAGGAGACGGTTAAGAAAATTATGAGCTCTTGTCCGGTCTTGGCTATACCGGATTTTTCCAAGCCTTTCGAGCTGCAATGTGATGCATCAGGAGACGGTGTTGGTGTTGTTTTGATGCAAGATAAGCATCCCATTGTGTTTGAAAGCAGAAAATTAAGAGGTGTTGAAAAGGACATGCTCCATCTATGACAAGGAAATGTTTGCAATCATGCATGCATTAGCCAAATTAGGACAGTATTTGGTGGGAAGCAAGTTTGTTGTCAAGACTGATCACAATAGCCTCAAGCACTTCATGCATGTAATGTCCCCTTCTCAACACTGATCTTTGTAGTTGGTCGTTAGCCTATTCTGGTGACCCGTAGGCTACTCAGAAGCAGAAATTAGGGTTTCCACTTTCAGAAGAGGTTTTGAGGACTTGCATGCGAGTTTTTTGATGCATGTCTGGTGGAGCTTTTTGGGTTTTTGGAGAGCTTCATGATGAGGTAGCATGCATGACAGGATGTTGACTTGCATTCTTAGTTGCTTTTGGAGGCTTGCATGTTGGAGTTTTACAGTTCTAACTCTGGATTCCTTCTGGGTTTTCAGAGAGCTTTGCGTTGGTGTGGCATGCAAATGAATTAAGGATATTTTCTAAACTTGCTATTCTTAGTAAGTTACGACTGCTGCTCGGTTTGTTCTCAAAATGAGTTCAGGACAACTTACTATTTTTAGCAGTATGCTATTTTTAGTAAGTTCTATTTTTGGCAGTGCTATTTTTGGCAGAAGTTTAGCAGCTCGGAGCAGTAGCTATTTCGGGAAGGTCAAATTAGGCAGTTGGTCTTTCCAACATTCTTGGAGCTATTTTTGGGCAGTTTAATTTTTTGGGTTGACGCTCTTGGATGAGGTAAAGTAATTCATTAAATGAATTAATTTCTAAGGCTTGAAGATATTATTGATATTTTAATTAAGTTCAAAGGTCTTATGAAAAGGGACGACTTAGAGGAATAAGTGAATTTGCATTTGAAAAATGGATGTCATTTTGGGGAGATGTAATGTGAATTTGGGTGCCGTTCTAGAAGCTTCTGGAGATTCTCAACAAATCTATATATTGAGGCCCTTACTCCTTCATTAGGCATCTATGAGAAAATATATCGTTATGCTGCTGAAATGGTGAATGAATGTTTCGAGGAATGCATACCTCCTAGTGTGTTTACTTGGTTTCTTGCTTGAAAGATAGCAACTAATCAAGCACGAGACTGTTCTTTATACTGAAGAACAAATGGAGCTTATTGTGGAGAAGTTATTTGCAGGTTTCTAATGTTTTGGTGCGATTTCACAGTTTGTTCTTTGCTGGTTTGTGTGTTGGCTGTAGGTGTTTTTGGCTCGCAGCTCCTTGGGCGATTTTTTGTAGCTTCTGGGTATTGACCCCTTGCTTGTGTCTCCCCTAGGCGCCCCTCTTTGCTAAGTTGTAGATTTTTCAAGGGAGTTTTGGATTTGTTCTTGTGGGTTGCCCCTCTTGGGAGGCGATACCATTGCTGGAGGATTCTCTTGGCTTTAGAAAAAATAAATATCATTTGTTGCAGCTGTTTCATGCCCTCACCTTGGTCACCTTACTTCATGGAGTCCTTAGCACTTTGTTTGAAGTCATTTGATGAAGTTTAGAGTGAGTTAAGATCATTCTTGTGGGTTTCTAGTTGCTGGTCTGGGTATTGCAGTTTGCTGGTTTTTGTTATCAGACCTAATAAAAATGGGTTTTGGGAGTGTTACTTCATGATTGAATGTTGTAGGTTGTTTGGGAGTTATTCTCTATCATTTCCAGTTTCTTGGACAGCCAAGAAGTTCATATTATTGCAGATTCATGCTACATTTGTAATGTTGAATCTGAAGTACTGATCAACTTTGGGTATCTCTACTTTATATTGTAATTCCCACGATTATGGAAGAGACTGGTCTTGTTCCAGCCTTTCTTTATTGCACTCTCTTTTTGTATTGCCCACTGAACAAGCGAAAGGGATCGGCAAGCCACCCATTTATTTCTTGTACTTGCATTGTAATCCTCATCCTACTGATCGGCTGAGCCCTCACCAATACATAAGACCCCCAACACCATATGTTAGCACCTTACTCACCTTGGGTTTGAGTGCACATTCTTGGGTTGGGTTACTTTCCAACATTGTTCTTCCTTTGAGCATTGAAGATCCTCAACGCCATATGACAACACTTTTTCCATCTAGGGATTGAGTGTGCATTCTTGGCGTAGAGTTACGTTATAGCAGTTGATTTGGAATTGAGCTAACCTTAACAAGTGCTTGTTGTATTGAGTTGTTCATTGAGAAAACTCAAAAAAATTGGTTAGCACATTTCAGTGGTATCAGAGCCAAGATCCTGCCATCCTGTGAAAAAAAGACAGCATTTAGTTGGCAGATATGTGACAGAGAAATCAGATTCTACACCAGAGGCCAGAACTGAGTTCAGTTTCAGCTTTCAGAAGTTCTGAAGATGTTGCATTTTTTGTTCAGGAACCGTGAGAAGTCATATTTGATTATGGCTTCTGAAAGAGAAAGGAGTTTGGCAAGCTCACTTTCCATTGTAGGTACAAGGCTCAAAGAAGAATGTGAGCCAAAGGGTGAAGAAGTGAGTTTATTATCAGAGTTGGAACGTTGTTTGAGACAAGTCCAACAATCATCTACTAAATTGTTGACTAAGGCATTATCTCCTGCAGTGACATATTTGATCCATCCTTATTGGATTGGGCATCCTGATGAAGAAATTAGCTTGTTGGTTACTTCATGCCTTAGTGAAGTTATGAAGATTGTTGCACCTTTGATGCCTTATGATGATGAAACTATGAAGAAGATTTTACATAGAATATTGGAAAGTTTCCAAGATCTTGATGAAACTGGTAGCAATCAATTTCCCAGAAAAGTTACTATCTTAGAGACACTTGCGAATCTCAGGACAAGTAACTTGCTATTAGACTTGGAAATGCATGATCAGATTTATCACTTATTTCACTACCTCTTTATATCCACTTGGAGCGAACAAGAAAAGAATGTTGTTGCAGCTGTAAAGAAAATTCTTGTTCTCACTATTGAAGAGGCTGATGAAGTTCCGCCAAATGTCCAATCTCTCCTTTTGGACGCATATGAATGTGAAGAAAAAGTTTCTCCTATTGTTCATATGTTGATCAATGAATTGTTTAAACAATGTGAGGAGAAATTGAAGCCACTTTTGAAGAAGATAGAGCGGGTGACAGAGAGTTTTGAAGATGTTAGTAGAACTGTGGTGTGGAATGAGTTCACGAAAGAAGAGCAAGTTGAAGGAAACACTAGTGGTGTCATTGAACCAAATTATGATCATTACCATAGTAATGATGTTGTTGATGATTCCAAAGATTTCATGCAAGATCATGTGGAAGATTTGGTGACGAATGATTCTCTTTCGGTTGTTGTCCAAACTCCTCAAGAGTTTTCACATGAAGAGTTCATGACAAGTAATCAAGAAGACT
This sequence comes from Sequoiadendron giganteum, assembly GCA_007115665.2. Taxonomy (NCBI): domain Eukaryota; kingdom Viridiplantae; phylum Streptophyta; class Pinopsida; order Cupressales; family Cupressaceae; genus Sequoiadendron; species Sequoiadendron giganteum. Next base: position 318,953 of record CM021106.1, on the reverse strand, counting down.
TTTTTGGTGTGCATGGTGTTACTAATGATCACATCAGTAACACATCTACTCATGATAGGTCCACTGAAGAAAAGAATGATAAAACATTCAAAGCAGCCAGCTTTGATGATTCTTTATGCAATGATAGTGACATGGGTGGCATTGGGTTTGAGTACCAAACTACGCCCTTGGAGAGAGTTGTTTTTGAAGACATCGGTTTAAGTAAGTTGGGAGGTGACTTGTTCAAAGAGTCAACACTCCAAGAAGGGTACAAAGAACACTTCTCTGTTGATCACAACAATCAATCCCCTAGCACATGGGATCTTGAAGTGAAGGCATTTAGTGATGCCAAAGAAACTGTGTGGGATGAGTTTCCCTTTGATCCTGATGAAGCTCAAATTTCCGATTGCTTTGCAAGCTATGAGGACAGCAAAGACGAGAAACAAGGTTCTGATTTTCAATTGCAGCCTATCAGCAGTTCACCATCTTTGCATGATCATGAGTGGGAAGATCAATGCAAGGTATCTTTTGAAAAAGAAGTGCAAGCTTTATCCCTATTTGATCGCACACACAATTTGGTTGAAGTCCTCTACTGGAAGGTTCAGTTTGAAGAGAGACGAAGAGGAGTGAAAGATGAAGTTGCTCTTCCAAACTTGCAACTTATCAGAGACTCTTTGGAGACCTTGAAGACCAAGTACATGCACTTGATTGAAGATCAAGATCATGCCATTGAAGTTGCGAAGAAGACCATTGGTGTTTTCCAAGGGAGTGAGAGAAAGGTTGATGAGCTCACTTTGGAGCTCGAATCAACAAAGGACATGTTGAAAGAAACTCAGTTGGCTCTAACAGAGGTTGAAGACCAGTTTGTTGTGATGTCCCCATCCTAGTCAGCACAGCTGGTGACGAGGTTAGCCTATTATTCGATCCTCGTAGGCTGACAGGAGTGTGCAGAGGATCATCTGGGGCAGTTACTCAGTGTCTGGTAGATTCAGTTTTGCAGTTGTTTCAGGTTGAGCCTTCGTAGAATCTTCCAGAGTGCATTTTCAGATACTTTCTATTTTTAGAAAGTTAGGTCAGGCGGAAGCTGCTATTTTTGGGCAGGGCATCCGGTTCAACTATTCTGCTCAGAGTCGACCCAGTTATTCAGTTTGGTGATCGGACGGAGAAATAAGGAGTATTTAATGATTAATGAATATTTAATATTTTGACTTTATACTAAAGTCACTTTATTGAAATATTTAAATATTTAATTTAATTGGCATATTATAAAGTATTTATTATACTTTATAATAAAGAGATTAATATTTGATATAATGAATATTTATTATTCATTAATGATGGCGCCAATTATTAAAAGCAATTCTCCTAAGTCTAAAAGACAAATTTAATCATTTTTTATTAAATGATTATTAAATGAGCTATTGGGTCGAATTTTCTCAAGGAAGTATATATTGGCAGGAAAGACAAAATCGAACCATTATGTTATGTTATTCAACTTTGTCTAAATTGCTCTGAGCATTGGAGTTTGCAAACCCTAGGGTTTTTGGCAGACGAAGCGTTTCTGGAGAACGATACCTCTTCAGGAATTTGGCAGACTGAGACTGTGAAATACCAGTTTAAGCTTGCATCTCGGTGACTTCATTCAGGAGTTACAGTTGATCTTATTGCATCGATTTCAGAAGGAGATTCAGAGAATATCATCTAGCAATAAAGGCGACTTTATCAGAGATACCATTTGCAGAGATCTGGCATTCATTTCCTTGAGCCGTACCATATTCATCATTGCTGCAGCAGGCCGTACTTTTTCTGTACTTTTCCAGGCCGTACCTTCCTCTCAGGAGAAACGCATTTAGTATTCAGTCTTTGGCAGAGGGTTTCATAGCGCCTTGGATATCTGGAGGCTCGGCAACGATTTCAGAAGTCAGGGAATCATCCATTCTTCAGCCGTACACATCTTCTCTGTTCCTTTTGGCGCCTGGCAAGCAAAAATCAGGTTTTTGAATAAAATCATATTCTATATACATTTGTTTACTCTATTTGCATTGTAAAAGCTCTGGAATAATAATAAATAGATGCGCCTATGTTCTCTGAACAATCTTGAGCTTATTTCATGAATTTAGAATTTATTATGAATTTTTAGGCAGTTATTTAGAAAATCGCAGCTTCTTGTTTCTTTGCAAAAATCCTCAAAAACACAAAAAAATACAAAACTTGCAAAAACAAACAATTTCAGTCAGGGTTTCGAGTTGAGAACCATCGGGGTTCTGACATTTGCTGACTTCAAACTTTTCAAGGAGCAAGAAGGTGCACAACGAGCTGAGGAAATCAAGCAAGTGATTGGAGAGTTTGATAGTCTTCAAGAGGAGTTTGATCTTGAAAGCATTTCAAGAAAATCAGAAGTTTCATGTGCAGATTTGGAGCAGCAAGATGAAATGAATGACTTTCAAGTCTTTGACAATCCTCTCTTTGAAGTGGGTGTTGAGGAAAGTTATGATAATCCTCTCTTTTTGATGGATGATGTGGTATCAAACCAAGAGGAAATCTCTTTTGACACTAATGTCAAAGGGTAAAGTTCTAGCACTTCTTCCAACAGTGGGATGACGATACATGAAGACTCTACTGTTGTTCCTAGTCTATCCACCCTTCAGGAGATGGAGAATCAAGAATCAAGGAGGAATGGAGTCTCTAATCTTGACTGGCAACAAAGAGTTGATTGACACTCCGATGAAGAGTTTATTCATTATCTAATGTGGATGCTTGTCAGATTCCTATCGGATTTCATGCTTGCACCACCTTCTTTGAGAATAACTGAATACAGAATGGAGTTTGAGGAGGGGTTCCTTGAATCTTTCCTATAGCTCTTGTCTCGTGATTTCGAATTCAACTTCCTCAGTGAATTCAGATTTGTTGAATATTTCTTGGAGTTTCAAGAGGTGATGATTCAAATAGAACGTATTGATCAAAGCGTTCTAATCAGAGTAATTCCTTATCTGTGGAATGGTTCTTCTCTACTTATGATTTGGGATCCCGGCATAATCTTGCATTTGATATGTGACAAAAAGGTGTGTTGGAATGATAAGCCTCAAATTTTCAACTCTCTGAGTGTTGTTACTGTAAATGTAATCAAATCTTTCACGAATAGAATCCTAGTAATCTTAGAATAAACTAAGGTCTGAAATTCTGTATGAGAATTCTAAGTCAAAAACGCATTTCCAGATTTACTTTGTATGCTGAATGTGCTGATTGCAAAACATTAATAAATTTCGATGTTTGCATATCAATGAAGGAACTATGTTTAATATCTTTAGAGACTCATCTCTAAGGGATGCGTCCCTTGAGAAGACGTGTCTCCACGTCCGCTCAAGGGACAAGTCCCTTTGGGCGCGCGGGTCTCTTAGACAGCCGACTAACACTCGGCTTAACAAACTCAATGCATACACCCCCAAATACATGGCGGACATAGATTATATGAGTTCCGATTTCATTAAAACATATATTTATTTATTTCGAATTTAAGCAAACTCAGAAATCCGATATTACTTATTTGATTTAATCTAGAAATATGTCAACTATCGATCTTATATAAATCAAGATCAGCAATCAATATTTATATTATGACCGAAGCTATATTTCATTAACACTCCCTCTTACCTAGGGAAGATTTTCAATTTAAATAAGTAGAGATATCACCTTAACACGTGATATCTAAGATATGGTATGATTTCACAATATTGTCAAGTCACATGACATTCTTCATAACACATCTTTATTATGGTATGTGCACTGACATCAAGTCACATGATGTCTACCATAATTCATGGCATATCCACAGATATAAATATCCACCATGATTATCTCTTAAGGATCACCATGATCTAAAGATGATATCAAGTCTCATGATATCAATCAAAGTATCCAAGAGATACTATCATGACATGTCCACAGATATCAAGTCACATGATATCTATCATGATAGTTTATCATTGTAGAGTCGTCACTTTACAATGTCAAATACAAGTGTTCATTATCAGAAAAATTGTCACCTTTTGATAATGTACACAGGGGGAGTAGGCCCAAAAAGTCATGGAGTCACACACATGACAAAAGAGTTTACATATTAAACATCTTTATATATTAGTACAATTTATAAACAATTTGTAATTCAAACATAAATAACAAATTACATTTCAACCATACCAAGTTTCTTCCTGAAGTGCTCTACCTTGATCCGGGAGAGAGGCTTGGTGAGAATGTCTGCAGTTTGATCATTTGTACTAATATACTTCAACTAGATCACTTTCCTTTCCACCATATCTCTTACATAATGATAGGGGATCTCAATGTGCTTAGATCTGTCATGAAAGATGGGATTCACAGAGAGTTTTATGCAACTCTGATTATCACAATGAATAATTGTAGGATTCAAGGGCTCACCAAAGAGTCCCACAAGCAATTTACGAAGCCACACTGCTTTTCTTGCTCCCATTGAGGCTGCAATGTATTCAGCTTCCGTAGAGCTCTATGCAACTGAAGATTGTTTTCTGCAAATCCAAAAGATCATAGCCGATCCTAAACTGAAGCAACATCCTGATGTGCTTTTCTGGTCGGTTACACTTCCAGCCCAATCTGAATCAAACTACCCATGTAGATCTAGTTGATCATTCTTGTAAAGAAGACCATATCCAATAGTGCCTTGAAGATATCTAAGAATATGTTTCATAGCCATTAAGTGAATTTCCTTTGGTTCACATATGAACTGGCTGAGAACATTTACTGCATAGCAAATATCAGGTCTGGTGTTAACCAGATACATCAAGGATCCAATCATCTGTCTGTAAAGGGTTGGATCTGCACATTTGGATTCTGCTGCTGCTTCTTTCAATTTGTGAAGGTTGGTTTCCATAGGTGTAGACATCGGTCTACAGTCCAACATTCCAAATCTTTTCAGAATGTCAATAGTATACTTCCCTTGGTTTAGTATAATGCCTTTTGATTTCTGCCATACTTCCAAACTGAGGAAGTAGTGTAGAATACCCAAGTCTTTCATATCAAATTCAGAAATTAGATCCTGTTACCCTTGAGCAATGAGGTGATCTTCTCCTGTTATCAGCAGGTCATCAACATATAAAATAATTATAAGCATATCACCTTTGATTACCTTGAAGTAGAGATTGGAGTCAACATCATTTTTGGAAAATCCTAATCCCAAGAGATAGCTATCGATTCTTTCATAGCAGACCCTGGGAGCCTATTTAAGTCCATAGAGAGCTTTCTTCAGCCTGCACATATGTGAGTTAGATTTATGTATCACAAAACCTTCAGGCTGTTCGAGATAGACTTCCTCTTCAATGGTTCCATTCAGGAAGGCAGTTTTCACATCCATTTGATGGATCTTCCAGCCTTTACTTGCTGCAATGGCTAATACTACTCTCACTGATGTCTAACGGGCAACAGGTGCAAATGTTTCTTCATAATCAATGCCTTCCTTTTGAAAAAAGCTTCTAGCCACAAAACGTGCTTTATGTTTTTCTATACTGCCATCAGCAGCATGCTTGATTTTGAAGAGCCATTTAGAAGAGACAACAGATTTCTCTTTTGGTCTAGGCACTATGTCCCATACATCATTCTTTAGGATGGACTGATATTCCTTCGTCATTGCATCCTTCCAAGCTTGATGTCTAAAGGCTTTTGTAACACTAGCAGGTTCAGAGTTTATGATGTTGTTCATGTTGTACCCCAAATTAAAATTTTCGCTACACTTAGGCATTTTGAAAAAATGAGTCAAGATACTGTCAAATATGTCAAAAAGGTCAAAATTGGGATTTGCATGTTTTGCATGGGAGTCAAAACCTTGTAATTTTCAAAATCTAACAATCTGGGTAGGCTCAAAGTGACCAAATCAACAATACCCAGGTTTCAGTTTTTCATCCCTATATTTTAGGAAAATTTCTATTTTTAGCAATTTTCTAAAAATAGAAACTTTTTTTGGGTTTTTTGGGGTTTTTTTTGAAATGGATACTTGCAAAATTTTCTAAAAATAGAAAGTTTTGTTTCTAGGGTTGAGACTGATTTTGATTGGCTTAAAATACTTCCTCATTAGGCTGGTGCAGTCAGAATCACAAAAAGATCAGTTTTACTCTACTGGGTCTATTCTGCTTTTTCAAAAGTTGTTTCAGAGATCCAAGGTCATCAACGGAGGTCAGTTAGCTGCCAGGTGTCAGAATCAGATGTTCAAGCATCAAGCAAAAGTTGTCAATGATAAACATGCACGAGAAACGGAGAAAGGCGAGAAAAAGATGGAAAAGTTGAAAAATGATAAATTTTGGCTAACACTGGAGACACCAGGCGCCCCTACTCAGTTTGGGCGCCCAAACCTTCATGCCTTAGAATATTTTTGATTTTCGGCAGTCGAGACAAGGAAAGCACATCAAACGAGGTTGAAAGTTGAAAATTGAATAAAAATTTCTAACTCTGCTAAACATGGGTGCCCCTGAAGAGAATAGGCGCTCAGTTTTTCAAGGCACCAGATGATGGAATCAGGATTGGCTCTCCCAGGCAACATTGTTCAATTTCAGGCCAACTTCGCAGCGGATGTTTTCGTCAGCTCATCACATCACTCAGTTTCCAGCAAAGTCAGATCAAATAGGGGCCATGATGAGAGGTGTTTAGAACTCTGAAGTGAAAAAGGATGAAAATATTCTAACACTGGTAGACATGGGCGCCCCTGGAGAAGAAGGGCGCCCAAGATTTTAAGAGGTTTGATGATTGAATTTGCTAAAGGCTTCTCCAACATGACTTCGTCAGACTTGATCAAGTTGTCCAACTCAATCATCAACATGTCCGTCGGAGGAAGTAGTCATCAAATGTCGCCAGGCGAACAGAGGAGGAAAAGTGAGAGAAAAGAAGGAGTTGGAAGCAACAGTGAAAATCCAAAATAAAAAACTAACTCTGGAAGCTATGGGCGCCATACTTCAAGAAGGGCACCTAAGGTTTTGAGCCACCAAAAGTCAATTTCCGGAGATGAGGTATCCAGAGGACCCCTTCCAAAATCATCCTAGCTATCCAGTGGACCTATCAGCCAGTCAGTCTGATCAGTACAACGCCCAGAATCGTGGATTCATCTGAAGGTCAAAAGACGAGCATAAAATTGAACATCATGAAATTGACTAACTCTGGAGAAAATGGGTGCCCTTTTCAAGGATAGGCACCTGACAATTTGAAGGATCAAATGAAGTTTTTAGCAGATGACATCTCCAACATCATTTTGTCAGATTCGATCAGGCTCCATAATGGAATGTTCAGTTCATTCGTCGGATCAATAAAGAAGCCGGGAGACAAAGTCAAAACAGGGTTGAAAAATCAACAGAAGTTGAAAACGGTGAAAAAATGACTAAGTCTGGAAAAAAGGATGGCATACCTCAAAAAAGGCACCCAACTTCTCATGCCTTAGTCAAATTTTTGAAGATTTCAAAAACTGAAGTCGAAGACCAAAGTCTAAGTTCATTACACAATCTTGAATTAGGGTTTTGAGGAATTAGGGCAAAAGAAAGTTGTTTTCTAAGGCAAAGCATATTTAAAGCACTTTTGTGTTTTATTATTTATTATTTTTGCAGGTGGTCTTCAAGGAGAAATAGAGCAGCAACTTCGAACTCTTATTTTCAACATTCAAGAACATCAACTTGCTGGTTTTTCATAATATTTTCAGATCAACACTCAAGAAGGCTTGTTTTTCACACTTTTTCATCCAGAACATCAAATCTTTGAAGAGGGAGGCCATTAGTTTCAATTTTCAGCGAGCTGGTTTATACTGGTTCTATCTTCTGGCTAATTTTTGAACAATGTTCTCAAGGTTGCAGCAGCTGCTTTTTATTTTGCATGTGAGAGAAAACTTCAAATTTTACAACTTCCAATCTTCTGGGTCTATGCTAAACCTTCTTCTGGACAAAACCCACATCACAGCTTTTTCAGAGAAACTTCAAGTGGCTGCTTTTTCAGTGAAACTTCAAGGTTTTCAAAATCTAACCAAATGGGTTCATCCAGAATATGCTCAAGAACAATACCCAGATGCTAGCTTTTTTCGCTTTTTCGGAGAAAATTAGGGTTTGATGCTTTTTTTGTCTTCACTCAAAATTTTCAAAAACGGACGATCTGGGTTTGCTTGTAACGAGATTCTAAACAGAACCCATATCTCAGAAAAAAATCCAAAAATTCATCCGTTTGACAAAGAAAATCAGCAAGGTATTTTTTTAGGGTTTGTGTAGGGCTTGTCAGAACCTAGTCAAGTTTACAATCAATCTTCATGTTTTTCAACATAGAGTACTCTCCCATTGAATTCAGAGCCAAACAAGTGTTGTATCACGATTATCTGAACGGATGATGTTGGGAAGTACTTTTCAGTACCATCATGGACATACAACGTCATCATCTCAGTTGAAGAACGTGCAGAGGGAGTGGTATGAGCGAAAGGACAAGTATCACAAATAGTTGTGCAAAACTCTTCCGGGGGAGAATCAAGAGAAGTGTCAGAATGCATAAAGTTGCAGAGCCGCCAGGTCATCTTTTGAGGCAGCGATGTTTTTCAAGAATAGAACTCAGAAAGAAGCTGAAGATGTCAAAGATTCACTAAGTTTGATTGCAAAGGAGAAGAAGATCCTAGAAAAGCGGAATACAGCTAAAGATAGTATCAACACTCCTAATAAAGAGGCAGTTTCCCGCTTTTTGGCGAATGTGAGAGATTTAAAACGGCAATCTTCTAGAAGCTTTTTCCAAGCTTTCTTTCCATTCTTATTTCACGCTTTCTTTCTATTCTTATCCATTCTTTGAAGAAGAAGGAAAACAAATGTCACGAGTTGGCACTTTCCGTTTTAGATGCTTTCTAGGGTTTAGATGTTTTAATCTTGTTCTAGATTTAGACATAAAGCTTGCATGTTGGCAGGCAGTAGTTGTAAAAGCAAGGAGATTTTAGGGTTCCCTACTCCTCTCCTTAGTTATAAATAAGAGCAGTGTTTGCTCATTTTAGTTGAACCGTGCTTGTGATAACAAGACATAAGTGTCATAGTACCTTCTCTTTGTTATCGTCTAGTGTTGTTCACTTTGTGTAAAGAGCAAGTTTGCATGCCTCTTTAGCTGCAAATATTTGTTTAGTGCATGTGTTGTGTTGATTATAGTTAGGTTGATCGCATGTTGCAAGCGTGTTGCTACAACTTGCTGTCTTGAAATTGTAATCCTTGTTCCAGAAACTTGAGTAAATAAAATCTTGAGCGTGCTTTGTCTACCTTGATATAAATATCTCAAGTTTTCGTCTATTTGTTTTGTGTTAGAAGTATGAGTAAATAAAATCTTGAGCGTGCTTTGTCTGCCTTGAAATAAAAGTCTCATATTTCCGTAATACTTTTATGATCTCTTTTTCAGCTTGCCTTCAAACATATGTTGAAGAATAGTTTGTTTAAGTATCTTTGTCAAAAATCAAACTCGTCCATTTCTAAACTCTCTTGCTCTGCGTTTACTTGAGAGGGTAGAAACGTTTTAAGCGTAGGTTAAGTTGTAGCTGTCTAGTTTCATTAAAGGGAAAACCTCAGCCACAACATCTAGTGTTCTATAACCTTGTGTTCTCACAGCTGAACCAAAAAGATAGGCGTAATTAAGTTTAGATTACTTTTCTTTATCCAACTCAGCAAAAGAGGGAGCTTCCCCTCCTAATTCGAAGAGCAGTTTACTGCACATAACTGTCCATTTCTAGAACGCATTCCAGAGGTACAATTTGAAACGCCAACAGTTCATTAAAGCAACATAGCTAGAGAACCGTTTGGGTCTTTTACTCTCCCTGAACGTTCTGTTGTGACCTTTTTCACACATCACCCCATACAGATGGGGACCCCCCTAAATTTTGCTCCATTCTGGTCTTTTGGCTTTGGTTAGTGCGTCTCTCTCTCTATCTCTGGTCCCTCCGGGGATGTCCCGTCGTTTGACCCAGGTTGAAATATTGTTCAAGTCTGTGAAATTAGGGTTTTCATCCTTCAGGCTTATTTAAGGTCAAACTGAGTTATAAAATTGAAATCCAAGCTTGGTACAGCAGTAAGAAGGCTTCCAGCAGGGTCCCGTTAAATTTTCACTGTATTCCGGCAACTTGCTATTTTTAGTAAGCATTCAATTTGGGGCTATTTTGTCGAAATCTTGGAATCCTGTCAGTTCCACCACATTCAGGTAACATCAAGCTGCTTGCACGTAAATTTTGAGCCAGATCAGAAAACTTGCTATTTTTAGCAGTTCAGGCTTCAGGAGCCATTTTCAGGGGTCAAATGTATGATTCCTCATTGCATGTCCAGAGATTACTTCTGGGTTCCTCGAAACCTTCGCAACGATATAACATGCAAACCGAGACGATCACTTTCAGAGTTCAGCCTTCGGAGGCTATTTTTAGGGTTTGCATGCAGAGTTCTTCAACGCATGTCCGGATATTCCTTCTGGATTTTTCGAGAGCTACGCAACAGTGTGACATGCAAGCGGAGAAGATCAAGTTTCGAGGACTTACTATTTTTAGCCGATACATGCATGCGGACCAGTTTTTTGGGTTTTTTTGGGTTTCTTGAGATCCCACAGGCAATATGACATGCAAAATCATCCGGCGGTGGATGAGTCACTTTTCAGGCAGTTTCTATTTTTAGCAGGTGCATTCTGGCAACCGCCTAACACTCCAGTTCAGCAAGTAGAACGACATGCGGAAGGAACGAAGTCAAACGGACACCGTTCGGGATACATGCAAGTCAAATTAGGGTTTCCACTTTTATAGGGGGTGCAATCCAAAAATAGTCAAGACGGAGTACCCCACCCATGTCAGCACACTTCAAGGCACTTGCTGGCAAAATTTGAGAAGAATCGGAGAACTTACTATTTTTAGTAAGTTAGGGCATGGCTATAAATAGCAGGTCTGCACCCGAGGTTGGCATCAGAACGACACTCACGTTATCAGGATCAGGCATTGCAATTTTCAGGCCAAACGGAGCTACTGAAGTCAGAAAGTCAAGAACTTACTATAAATAGCAGGTGGCTATAAATAGCAGGCTGACATGTGGGACTGGCGAAACGGGTTCACAAGGCGAAGAAGATCAGATGGTGAAATTTTCGTGCCAAACGGAGCTACTGAAGTCAGAAAATCAAGGACTTACTATAAATAGCAAGTGGCTATAAATAGCAAGTCGGGGCAGAGGATTGGCAAAACAGGTTCACAAGGCAAAGAGGGTCGTATGGTGAAATTTTCAGGCAAAACGAAGCTATATGGGTCGAAAATCAAGGGACTTTCTAAAAATAGCCTGACTTACCCAAAATAGACGGTGAAGATGAAGGCAGGCAAAGGTATGAAAAAGTTTCTAAGTGTTCAAATGGAAGTTGCCCCTGGAAAATGCGCCCTCAAGCAAAATTCTAAGTGTGTGAAAATTGTCTAAGGCAAAAAACGAAAGCTCACCCCATGAAATGCGCCCTCAAGTCAAAGCTTGCATGTGAAAAATGCCTAAGTCACAAAAATAAAAGTAAGCTAGTTAAAATGCGCCCTCATCTTGAAGCTCCTCCATCAAAATGCGCCCAAGGAGGATGTGGCCTAGTAGAAAAAGTGCTAAGGCGTGAAAGTAAGCTATGTCAAATGCGCCCATGTTGGAGGATGCTTGAAAAAATCTAAGGCGTGGAAAGTAAAAAAATGTGAGCATGAGGTGAGAATGCGCCCTCAAGTAGAAGTGGACCACATCAAATGCGCCCTTGTGCTAGGAATAGTTGGGCCGAAATTTTTCTAAGTATAAAAATGAAAGTGGACATGTGTATTTGCACCCCCAACTTGAAAGTTCAACATGCCAAATGCGCCCTTGTGCTAGGAATAGTTGGGCCGAAATTTTTCTAAGTATAAAAATGAAAGTGGCCATGTGTATTTGCGCCCCCAACTTGAAAGTTCAACATGCCAAATGCGCCCTCACCTTGGAAGAATATTGAAAGTGTTGGAAAATATTCTAAGGCAAAAGTGGAAGCTTCAAGGGTGAAATGCGCCCAGCTTGTTGTGGAGGTAAGTGAATATTTTTTTTCCGAGGCATAGATTGAAAGCTTGCCACTCTAAATGCGCCTATGAAGAAGGTGAGTTAGAAGGGATTTTAAGTATGAGAAATATAAAAATGGACCCTTCAAAGTGCGTCCGAGGGAGAAAGGTCGGAAATTTTCCTAAGTAAAACAAAAACTCCCTAGGCCAAATACGCCCAAGTTGAGCAAAATGATGAAAAGAGGTGAAGGCGCCCAAAGAATGAAAGGACTTAATTTTATTTCTAAGCGAGTGAAAGTGAAGAGGTTGAAATAAAATGCCAAGGAGAAGTATACGCCTAGGGGGGATGAAAATTTAAATTTTCTACTAAGTGTATGAAGTGGAGAAATTCCTAGGGCGTGAGAATTTGAAAAATTGAAAGAGTGGGTGAATATGAAGATTTTCCAGAGGCATCTAAACGGGGTTGACAACTTGATGAAATATTTTTCTAAGTAAAAAATTAAATGAACCCGTTCAAAAGGCACCCATGAGTTAACAAAGTTTAAAAATTAATTTCCTAGGGGAAATTTTAATATTTTCTGAAGAAATTCGTTTTGCCTAGATTGTTTCCCTGACGGAAGTTAAATCTCAGAGGATGAGTTATTTCGAGCAGGCAAGTGATTTTAAATCATCCGGAGTTAAATATTTCAAAGAGAAAATTTAAAATGTCTAAGGCAAATTTTATGAAATCGAGGATTTAAATGACAGACATTTTAAAAGTTGGAAATAAATTTACAACTCCCACGAATTTTTCGAGTTGGATTCAATTAAACACTGCGAGATTCTTAAATGAAATTTTCAAACCAAATCAACTGATTTTTTCTCGCAAGTTGTTTAAATCACCAAGAGTTAACTGGCAGACCAAGAGGAAAAATTCGAAATTTTTTTACAAGGAAGGAATCATTGTTAATGGCAACTGCCATAATGACTGGCTGACAACTAGCCCACTACTGCGCTTGAATTAGAAGATTTCGAACGAAGAGAGTGGAGAATTGATGAAGGTGCTAAAAATAGCCCCAGCCTTACTTGGCAGGATTCTTCGAGAAGAATTATTTAAACAGTCTCTTCTCTCATTTCTCTTCACATTTTTCGATGTTGAAGTTGCTGAAGAAGTTCTTGAGAGATTGAAATATTTTTGAAGTTGTTGGGGAGAGAAATTCTTTGGGAGTTTATTTTATTTCAGAGTGTTGAGTTGCTGAAAGGGCGAAGTGCTGGAGAATTTTTTATCTGCCAAGACTCTTTCTTTCGAAAAGCTGAGAGTGTGTTGCTGCAATTTCGAAGTTGAAGGTTGAAGTTGATTTCCGGAGTTGCTGGAAGATTTATCTTCTGAAGTTGCTGCAGAGCATTGAGTTGCAGAAGTTTATTGTGTGCTGAGGATTTACTTCGAAGTTGCTGAATATTGAAGTTGCACGAAAATTGAAGCTTGCTGCAAATTTTATTTATTCGAGCTGCTGAAAGTTGAAAGTTGCTGAAGTTGACGGAAGTTGGGGCGAAAGATTTAATTTATTCTGTGCTGAGAAAATAGCCACATTGCTGAAAGTTGTTGGTTGGCTGTAATTTTCTCCGCCAGTCAGAGTGCAGTTGCTGGAAGCTTCGTTATAAGCTCAGAGTTTTTATACAGTTTGAGGTTTGGAGTTAGAAAATTATGCTGAAGAATTTCATTTTCAAAAACTAACTCCACATCCGCAGTCGCCTCGGAGGCTATTTATTTTATTATAAATCTGCAAGCTAACTTATTGTTATTCTATTCTATTTTGTAGATGGCTGGAGCAAAGGATGTTGCTGGAACAAGCAGAGCCGCAGGCAGAGCTGCAAACACCGAAACGGCCAAGGCTAGCTCATCCCGGCAGGCAATGATTAAAAGGCTCGCCAAGTCAGTTCTTCCAAAGTCGGCAGTTGTCTCCAAGCTGGCAGGGTTAAGTGACACCAACCTCGGGTCATTTAATCTAAATGCACTCAAGTCTAGGATGTACGGACTGGGAGGCCATCAACCATCAATCACGGCACATAACATCATGAAGAGTGATATCTATGCAGCCGCTGGTTTTCCACCAGCAATTCAGTGCCCGGAGCTAATTATGGAGTGTGCAAACCACTACAAGCCGGAGCGTAGAACCATTGTCTCGCCGGATGGCAAATTGCTTGCCAACTTCACGCCAGATGCCTTCGGAGAGGCATTTGGGATTCCTACTGCCGAAAAGATGCTGTACAGATCAAAGGAGAGGGCGGATAAAATGTACTCCACCTCCTTCGAGAGGGTTGTTGCGGTCATCAACAGAGTTTGGATGCAAAAGCCAAAACCACCTCGCACTAGACTCCCAAAACAGATAATTGCCGAAGATGTAAAACAAGAATACTGCGACTTCATGATGATGCTGAGCCGAGTAAATGGGAGTGCACAAGCCTACTTCTTCGAGCCATGGATGTTCTACTTCATCGAGATCATATTGGAGGGAAAGGAATGTGTTGACTGGGCAAGAATGATTAGTGATAACATAGATGAGCAGTTCAGGAGCCTGAGGGGGACGAAAACCTTTTACATGAGCTCGTATGTGGTATATATGCTGGCGAGAATGACCAAGTATCGAGGGATTACATACAAGGAGCCGATAAGCTGTGCACCTGATCAGTTCAAAATCCATGAGGCCTGCACACAGTTGCATCTAGCCAACCCTGCCAGTTACAAACGGGCTAATGATGCATTCACAATGCACATCACGAGGACCCTTCAGCGGAGAACGCAGCAAAGAGTATCCAAAGAGGCACAAGCATTGATCGAGGAATACGGATATTGGCTCATCCAATTTCCGAAATTCACTTACATTAGGCTGCAGGGGTTCACTTCGTATCCATACCGGCTACCGAGGTACCCCACCGATCACATTATAATGCTGGAAATATCTAGGCAGTTGATCGCCTATGATAAGATTCAAAAAAGAAGAAGAAGGGTGGACTTGACTTTCCTATTGCCATGGGAAATTCCACTGAGGTGTGTCCCTCCTTGCAGGCAGCTCGAGAGGCAGAGGATGAGCTGCAATTCTATCATCTATCGTATCACACAGGCAGACAGGATTTTGATCCGTCCAGAAACATCCGAATGATATAGAACGTTGAGTACCGACACAAGGCCCACATTGAAGACTTTTGGGCAAATGCTGTTGATGAGGTTGAAATAAGGAAAAGGATGTTTTCCAGGCTTCCCCTCAAATTGATTAGGAAATGTGAGATCATTCCAGTTCCCGACTAGGTGGAAGAGGATGTCAACGTTATGCAACCCGACTATGGTTCAGTTAGGGATACTCCTATCCCACCACCTGATTGGTCCGAGCCAGAAATCATGGACTTGGACACGCTCTCTATTCCAGTGTTGACTTTCACAAGGGCTTGGGTCGATAGACATGTATGCAGACTTAAGAGCAGATCGATCGCCCTTACTTATAGCTTGATGGGTGACCCAAAGCCGCTATCGGTGAAGAGGGGAAAACAGGTTGCTCAAACACCGGAAGCACAAGTAGAAGTACCAACCCAGCCGATACCTTTGAGGATGGAACAAGCATCACCTATGAACTCACAAACTCGGTCTTCGAGTTTGAGAGTGATTTCATTGTTTGCTGATCAGAGGGCAGGATTGGGTGAAGAGCGGGAGCTTGAGGAGGTGGATCAACCCAACATCCGAGAATTAGATAGTATAAGCGTCAGTGTATCCAGGGCTGGCCAACAAGAAGAAGAAGATGAAACAGTGGGTGACACTCGTTTCCAACAGATGTTGGACATGACGTTGGAGGAAGAGGAAAACACAGAACAGGGGACCCACGGGTCAGGAGATACACAACTCGTGGAAGATGATGAGCCCGAGCAGAGCAGTGCGAGAAGAGAGGAAGTGCATGAGGTGGAGGCAACGGAGGAACAGCCCCTAGTCGTTTGCAATCCGCAGCAGACGGTGCCGAATTGGCTTTCAGACAGAATGAGAAGAGAACCCGAGGATGATACGGATCCGGCCATCGAGATGGAGGAGTTCCTCAGGAGGATCAGTGCGCCACCAGAAAAGAAGAGGGCCAGGAAGTTTTCAAAGATCTCGACTGATGAGTCAGGCTCTCGCACGCTTCAGGTGGCTGTTCCGAGAGAGGATTGTGATCGAACCGAGGAGAGGCCCGAGAACTATGTGATCACCACCGTGGAGTTGGGTCGTCCTACGGGAGCCCAAATTGTCAAGAAGTTCGATAACTCCTATCAGGCGCTGAAGGATCAGTTGCTCCGCACGGAAGGGAAGTATAAGAAATTGAAGAAGGAGCACAAAACCTTGATAGGATATGTGCAGAGTCTAGCACGTCCAGGTGAATCGGCAAACCCAACAGTAGAACGTCCACCAGAGCTTCCGAGGGAGTCAGTTGTTGGCTTAGAGGATTTAAAGAAGATGGAAATGGAAGCAGACAAGTGGGTTAGCCGTGTTCGTACTGAGACAAGGAAATTCATGGGGGACCTCGCCAATGCTTATCAGCAGGCCTCAAGTATTTTGGCATGGATGGACATGGTGGATCAAGCCTGGGGCGATACCCGCATCTATCAGACGAAGACTGTACTTCGTTTGGGGGCTTTGATGCATATACCTCCGCAAACGTTGGTGGATGGAGGTGTGATTCAGGATGGTGACAGGTATGATTTCACCAGTTGGAACTCCTCGGTGGTCACAGGCCGTGGATTTCACGATGCAGCCAAGGCAGATTCGGCCAGAGTGAGGAAGGCAATGGGTAACATCTTGGAGGGAGTCCTTAATACATTAGAAGCCATATTTGCTAGAAAGTTGGCCCCAGAGGAAATAACTGCTGATGGCTTGAAAGATAAACTGGCTCCGTTTTTCTCAGCTGCGAGGTCGCTTGTACTGGATGACTTTGAGAATGTCTCCACTTTCTCTAGTATAATTCAGCATACCCAGGACGCCTTAGCGGCATGGACGAAGTCTTACATCCGGCACGGACAGACGGTAGCGGTATTGGAGTTCCAGCTCAACCACATTCCACCAATTTCTGCCCAGGAGGTTGAAGCGGTATTGGCCCGGTTGATCGAGTTTGCTATCCGGGAGAAGGCCAGTGGGAACGCGCTGTTTGATGAAGATCTTCTTGATGATGGTAGTGGGCATTAATTGCTCATTATGATTCCTGCAGGGGAGTGGAGAATATTCTGTGCATTCATTGCCCACTCCTCTGTGTGGCGGTTTTTAGGGCAGAAACCCTAATCAGGGCATAGGTGGCTCGATCTGAGCCCTTCATTGTAATTCAATCTGAACCGTCCGTTGAATTGGACCTATTATAAAAGGGGCATCCCCCCTCATTTGTAATCAATTAGACATTAGATCAAGAATTGAATCAGAGCGAGAGTAGAAGGCATATAGCATTTAGCTTAGAAGTTAGCTTAGATTGAGGAGGAAAGAAAGTTTTCCCATTGAGGACTTTGTAAGAAGTTGTTGTGAACACTCTCATAATATAAAGATTTATCATTGTTTGGTGGTTCTATCTTCTATTGTGAGTAGCTAGCAAGGCTTGTTCGTCTTTCCAATTCAAGTGGATAGAGTAGAGTAGACTTTGTTTATGCAAGTAGTTGTTAATTGTGGAGTGTGGCGTTGTGATTTGAGCATATCTTCTTTCATCCATACCACTAGCGGGTTTACTGATAGTAAGTTCGCCTTGCGTGGTCAACTGGAGTATTGGCACTTAACTTCAATTGTGGCTCATATGTCTGTATGCATCGTAGTGATGGTATGAACATGTTGTGTCATAGTTTGAACACCTTTCTCATCCTTTGAAGATTGCACCAACTTTGTCGGAGTTGTCCGAAAGGAGACAAAGTAAAGTTTGGTTTGAAGATTGTTTAAGTCGATCCTCGTCCTCCACCCTTTAGAAGTAGATTGTAGACTTCCTATCCTTATTCCCTTTAATTTCAGCATTTTCCGGGTCAGTCCAGATACCAGAACGATATTTGTCAAATCTTTCATGTCCTAATTGCTTCACATAATCGAACAACTACGTAAGTCCCCTTGGAATAATCCAGCAAAACACATCAACCAACTGAGTCTATTCGCAATGAAAGGAACCTTGGAGTCGAACACATGAACTTTCAAGCAATCTTAGCATGTGGGACACTTTGATCAAGAGAGAATAGAGTGACCGTTGGACAACTTTATTCTGTGTTGATGTCATCATAAAAAACACGTCAACACGTTCCTTTAGGTGTTGCATGATCCTCTGCTTCTTTGATCATCTTCCTAGCCCAAAGTGGTCTCTTTCTGCCGATGTCATTTGTATCCTCATTTGAAGTGGCAGGAAGTTCATGTGGCATTTCCTCAGGATGCTCCCTCTGAATCTCAAGAGCAGGTTCCATTTCAGGTACTCTAGGGGAATAGGTTTCTGTCTCACTAGAACTTCTTGCCCTCTTGAATGCAATGTCTTCTTCAAAGATGACATCTTTGCTCAACTCAATTTGTTTCTGCCCGGGTATGAATATTTTGTATGCTTTGGAGGTTTCACTATAACCCACAAATACTCCCTTCTTTCCAGAAGGTTCTAGTTTGAATCTCTCCTCTTTGGGTACATGAATATACACAGGACAGCCAAAAATCCTAAAATGACTAATGTCAGGTTTTATGTCGGTAAAGGCTTCTTCAGGATTTTGTTATCAAGATGAGAATGAGGACATCTATTTTGGATATAGACAGCAATCCTAGAGGCTTCTGCCCAAAAAGAAGTTTCAATGTTTTGGTCCAGCAACATTGCCTTAGCAGCTTCTACAATTGTTCTATTTTTTCTCTCAGCAACCCCATTCTGTTGAGGGTTGTAGGCAACTGTGAACTCCCTCTTAATTCCAGCACTCATGCAGAATTCTTTAAAAATCTCAGAGGTATATTCTTTCCCATTGTCTGTTCTTAAGGTTTTTATTTTCTTTCCGGAGAAGTTTTCAGTGAGGGCTTTAAACTCTTTGAACCTTTTGAGGATTTCTATTGACTCTTTACACTTAAGGAAATAGATCCAAGTTTTCCTAGAGAAGTCGTCTACAAGTATGACATAGTATAGAAATCCTGCTTTAGAAGGTACAAACATGGGTCCACATAGATCAGAGTGAACCAGTTCTAACACATTAAGGGTTTTACTTAGGCTATTCTGAAAGGATCCCTTAGTATTCTTTCCTAGGGCACAACCTTTACAAGTTCCCTCATGAGATGGTTTTAGCTTGGGTAAGCCTGTAACAAGTTTTTCCATAGAAGGTAGGGCACGGAAATGCAGGTGTCCTAATCTTCTATGCCAGATTTCATTTGTATCAACAATGTCAAGGGTAAGGGCTTGTTTAACCTCAGTGCATAGTTTGTAAAGGTACCCTTGTCTTATGCCTATGGTATGGGCTTTCTTGATAGTTGAGTTCTTAGGCCATACTAGAACTTTACCATCCATAAATGTAACTATGTAACCATTGTCTTCAAGGGCAGAGATGGATATAAGATTTCTCTTTATTCCAAGTACAAATAAGACTCCAGTGAGTTGCAGAGAAATCCCAGATTTCAACTTGATGGAACACGTTCCAACCCCTTTTATAGGGTATGCAGAATCATCCCCGATGGTTACTTCTTCATCATACTTTTCAGTCATGGAGTCCAAGTGTTCTCTGAACCCTGTGATGTGTCTAGATGAACCACTATCAATTACCCAAATTTGAGTGTTGTCAGATACTTGACTAGAAAGGGCTGTATAGAACACAAAGTTCTCAGATTCATGATCTGGATTTGACTTTCCTACTTTGGCAAAGGATGCTTGTTGTTTAGTTCTATCAGGGCACTTCATTGCATAGTGACCATACTGATCACATCTAAAGCATTGTACTTGAGAGATATCTTTCTTTTTATAAGATTCCTTTCCATTGGAATTTCTTTTTCTTTTAAAAGATCCTCTCTTGTAGGAGTTTTTCTTACTCCTCTTATTAGATGTTGTGTGGAGAACATGAATGTCTTCATCTATGTGTTTCTGTTTATTCTCTTTTGTGAAAAGTCTTGTTTCTTCTTGAAGGTAGTCAGTTCTTAGCCTGTCAAACTTAAGGAGTTTAGATCTCGCACTTACTCCTTGAACAAATGACTCCCATGAGTTTGATAGGCCTCCTAGTGCAATTAGAGTTAATTCTTTGTTGTCAATCTGATATCCAATTGTGGATAGTTGATCCCTTAGTTCAATAATCCTCATGAAGTATGCATTAATGGACTCTCCTTTGTTTATTTGAGCATTGTTGATTTGCCTTTTTAATGCTAGAGTCCTGCAGGTGTTGTTGATTTCATAAGTACTCTCAAGAGATTTGTACATATGGTATGCAGTTTCATGTTTTGCTAGGATAGGCACTATATGATCCCTAACTGCATCTACTAGGATTTTCATGGCTCTTTCATTGTTTTCGATCCATTGAGTTTTCTCAGGTTCAACCTCTGGTTCCCTTTTATTTTCTCTCACAAGTGAGTCTAGTTTATTCTCTCTAAGGATCATCATGATTCTAAATTTCCATGATGTGATCCAAGTAAGAATAATAATGGATGTATAGATCTTTACATAGAATATATATATACTTCTAATATGCATATCTATAATCAGTCATTTTCTTTGTATTATTATGTCCATGTTCCACCATGATAGGGAAGTAGGATCACAAAAGGGGGAATCCATGTAATGGAGCCACCTACATACACCACCCGGCGGTAGGACATGATGAGCCTACAAGGGCCAAGGGGGTTTCTGCCTGATTAATCAAGGTACTGCCTTTGGGTCTAGGTTGGTCTCCACTAGATACGCCACCCAGGGGTGGGACATGATGAGCCCACGAGGGCCAAGGGGGTTTCTACCTGATTAATCAGGGTACTGCCTTTGGGTCTAATTCAAGCATGAAATCCACCATTAAAATCTTACCTTCCTACCATGATGTAACATGAGGGTAGGATCAATTATGGGAAATGTTGGTTATGATGCTTAATATAGATTTACTCAGACTTAACTCTAATGCCCAATGTGGAGTATTAATTGTTAGGCTATTTTAGAGATGGATTTCTAACTTACTCATAGGGGCCAAACTAATTCAAAGTATCCTCTAAGGCCCCTTTGTTTGGGAAAATGATGCTTTGGGAAAGATTTAGGGCCCCCAAAAAGGGACATTACAAGTGGTATCAGAGCATGGTCCTGTCAGCTTGTGTTGATGTATATCCATATGAGTGTGCCTTCCATGTGTATACTATGTTACCTACATATATTTATGAGACTATGTATATCTTGCATACACTTTGTGACTTCAAGTGTATATGGTGTGCTCATATGTATGCCGGAGGAAAGGACCCACGGTGTAGTGCACAATGAATCGATCTTTTTTCTATCTGGGATACATTATGGATATGTGTGTGTTATCCATTGTGTATGTGATGAATGTTAGAGCTAGTAACTATGTATTTGGAACTTGTCATTGTGTTTATGATTACTTTATGCTTAAAAACTATTAAAATGTTAAAAACGTTGTCTATCAAGCTGGTTGGTTGTTTGCTTGAGCTAATTGTTTCCACGCTTGAGCTACTTGGCTGCATGTTTGAGCTACTTAGTTGCATACTTGAGCTACTTACTTGCGTGCTTGAGCTACCTACTTGTCTACTTGAGCTACCTACTTGTCTACTTGAGTTGGTTGCCTACTTGCTTGAGCTACTTGCTTGCGTGCTTGAGCTACCTACTTGTCTATTTGAGTAGGTTGCCTACTTGCTTGAGCTGGTTGCTTGTGTGTTTGAGCTACCTACTTGTCTATTTGAGTAGGTTGCCTACTTGCTTGAGCTGGTTGCTTGTGTGCTTGAGCTACCTACTTGTCTACTTGAGCTAGTCACTTGCGTGCTTGAGCTACCTGCTTGCCTACTCCAGCTAGCTACCTGAATTCGTTGAAGAGCCTGATCAAATCTGAGAGAAATCTCTTGGAGGTAATAAACCCTAAATTTTTCTTTTGACTGCCTGAAACCCTAGGCGCCCCTAGCTGATTGGGGCGCCCATCTTCACCAGATTTAGAAATATTTTGATGATTTTGATGATTTTCAATTTTTCCTTTCGATGGAACACCTTTGTTGGATCTACAATTTCGGCCATTTGATAGATCCTATGAACTGGCTGATGGATTCGTTGAAAAGCTTGAAGAAATCTGAGAAGAATGACCAGTTTTTCAAACCCTAACTACTTTTGATTGCTTGAAATTTTAGGTGCCCCTGGCTGACTAGGGCGCTTTTCTTCACCAGACTTAGTTTTTTTATTTTGAGTTTTTTTCATTTTTCTTCACCTCGCATTCACCACCTTTGTTGGCTGTGTGACCACCTTGCTGACTGTGAATGCTCTCATCGTTTCACGTGCATGATAAACGGAAACTAGAAAATTACTAAGGCATTGAAGCCTAGGCGCCTTCCTTGAAATAAGGCGCCTGGGTTCACCGGACTTAAAATAATTTTCACAAATTTGGCTATTTTTAGATTCCCCCCCTCTGTTCACTATTTTTCGAGCATCTTTTGCCGTGGATTGATCTGTGCAGTGTTTGAGACAAATTCTGACACCTAGCAGCTGGCCATCCTCCATTGATCACCTTGGAGGTCCTGATTTTTCTTTTGAAAAAGCAAAATAGACCCACCAGAGAAAAACTGGTTTTTTGACAATTATGACTCCCACGTGCCAATGAAAGAAGCTCAAACAGCAGGAAATACAACAGCTTATATTTATTTATGATCTCAAACAATATTCCTCTAAAAAAAACCTTGAATTGTCTGACCCCTGTAAGCACAATTGCAACCTCTAAATGAAGCTACCTGAAGATGCAAACCTTGGGTGGTATTTCACACTTGTAGAATGCACAATCTGAGAGAGAGCTATGTTTTCCAAGATCAATTTGCAGCTGCAAACCCTTGTTTTCTTCCCACAACCAAAACTCTTCAATTTGCAAAGTGTTGAATGAATGAATGCTTTTTCAAAAGCTTTTTATACCTTCTCCAAATGGCACGATTTCCCAAGCACATTAAATCCATTTAATATATTAAATTATATTTGTTTTTGTTGCCTTGAGTTATTACTTTATACGGGCGCCCCTGTAATGACTATAAAAGATTTGACTTTATGATATTAAATAAGCCATATATTATAAATCAATAAAGTCAATAATATATCCACTTTTATAATTTAATTATTATTAAAGTAATCACTTTAATAATAATTAATATATCTCTTAATTCCCAACATTAATTCATTCTGACAACACCATAAGCTAACCCATTGCTCAAAGTGCTCATCTAGATCCCTTTCTATAGATAGTAAGGTTGGACCCCAATCGTCCAACTAACTTATTAAAAATAGTAAGTGTGAATAAACAGAGCCTGAAACCCCTAAAGAAGATCACCTTTGAATATGCCCAACAGTTGGAGAATAAAACACTATAAACTGCCATCTGAAGAACCAAATAACTCCCACCCAAGGCCCTCTAAACACCAACATTAGCCTACGACAACCAAATGATAGGCTAATCCATCAAACACTAAAGCTAGCTAAAAAGGGGACATTACACATTGTGATTAAGTATTTATTGCAGTGATTTCAATATCAGCATATGTGTATGTTTCAATAAAATATAATTGCATTAGATGTGGTGTTATTGTTTGATTCCAATATTGTGACAGTCCTAGGGGCACCTATTCCCCTAATTTCCATGAAAGAATTGCATTATTGAGAGAATTCCAGATCTGAAATTTATAAATCTTTGAGATCGCTTTTGTTGACATTAGGCATCCAAATCTGCAATCTCTCAGCTAAGGGGTACTTTCTCCGTTTTTCCCCCAGCTATCAAATTTTTTGGGAAATAAATCTGAGAGAAAAGTTGCAGAACCTGTTCCTTTCATCCTTGACTACCTTTGCTGAATTGGTTGAGCCTTGAACAGGATTTCTGTTCGCTTATTATTTTGCTGTTTGGTTCCAACTATTTCTAAGAAGATGATGGGTTCTCATTTGTGTCTTCCATTCATTTTCTGGTTTATGCTCTGGTGCAATTATTTTCTGATGCTTCTTTTTGGTTGCTTTGTTTTTTTGGAGGCATGGACAGAATTACACTTCCTGGATCTGTTCTTTGTTCATCATTTGGAGACCCTTCGTTGAGAACTAGGTTTTCCTTCCACTCTTGATGGAGTAAATCTTTTGCCAAATGTTTGTATTCATGGCATAATCAGTATCATATTTGGATATTCTCATAGTCCAAACCTTGTTCCCATTCAGTATCCCCCACCTCCAAGATTACCTGGTCAAGAAGGGGTTTATCCAGATCTATATTCATGTAGATCAGAGTATAGTTGATAACTCCTTAGATTCTTATTGATTTCAGAGGCAGTAAGGTATTCTCTAAATGTTACCCCTATTTCCTTTACAGTTTCTTCCTACCAATATTCACAAGGTAACAAGGGAAGGCTTATTGGATACAATGATCATAATACACTGGACAAGGTTTTCACATGCATGATTTGAAGGGATGTTAGGCTAAATTGACCAATCCAACCTCTAACATGCCTAATGCTTATGTGTTGTAGTAATTTCTAGGCTACCCTGACCAGGCCAGCTTCCAATATGCCTAATGCTTATGGTTTGTGGAAATTATGTGTGCTACTAATTTCTCCAAAGAGATAACTTGGTTCTACACATTATAATTCCGTTACTGTTATAAAGCCTTGCAGATGACATGAATTCATTTAATTAATGAAACAAACTTTCTATTAAAAGAAAAAGTATTTACATTCAAAAAAGGGAAAAGCGCAATCACAAAAAATTATCATTCCTTTTTGAAGGTGTGTAGATGCTGTGTTTTCATTTTTGAGACTGTCTAATTACCTACATAGGTCCTCTGAACATTGGATCCCATGGCCAATTTATAATAAAAGCAATCTGACAAGATTTTCATTAAGATATGTACCTCGTGAAAGTGCAATCTATATCGATGTCTTACAACTCCCTTGGTAGCATTATAAAACATGTCCATTAGCATAGTCTTTCCTGCATTGTACAAGTTCCTTGCATTAGATACAAGACCAAACAACCTCTCTGTTGCACATATCACAAAACTATAAAACCAGGAAACATCAATCAACTCAAATAAATTAGATCCTTGAATGAACTTAGTGAATATCTAAGTTTCCTTTACTGTAGTAGTACTCTATTAAAACCGAATGTACCTTTCCAATCCTGTAGACCTATTTTTGGTCATCTGTGGACATTAATGATTTATTTCTGTCTTTTTTACTACCATATAAGATTGATATTAAACAAATACGTTTAAAGAAATTGTTGAGAACAAAAAGGAAACAATCTCCACTCAATGACAATACAATACAAAGTCGCTGAAGCATTTTCTTATTAGCTAACTAGTCAGTAATGCATGGGATCAATTACCACAACCAACATTTCCATACAAGTACAGTCCTTTAGGAGCAGGCGGCACAACTGGACAAGAACCAACAAGAGAATCCAACCTTTTCTCCCGCTTAAGGTAAGATACCATTCTTCCCGTACCTGGCTCAGCCCGTTCTTTCTTCTTCCTGATCAAAGGAAAGTGAATCAGTATTAGCATAAGGCGGCTGACATATGTCAGCCTAGTATATTTCTTTCATTTACAATTTTAATTTACTTATGATGAAAATGTTTATAACTTTTTGCTAGCAAGATCCAAAGAAGCTGCCTCCTTTAAAATGCATGTAGGACTACCTTAAGTAATATATGCCAATAAACTAGTTTACTCAATAGCACTCAAAAAAGATTCTCAAATGGTAGATGACATTGCCTAATATAATCACTAAGAGGAGAGAAAAAGGGATCTAGGATAAATAAGAATTCTTAACACCTTCAAAAAAGCACATTGAGCTATTAAAACAAGGGACAAAAGATCTGAAGGACAACAAAAGACAGATTTCATCAGTTGCACATTCAAAGAAAAAAGAGTCAATACTGTAAATCCCATGCAGAAATCAAAATCATCAAAAGTAGAAGAATTTAGCTGTTACGAGGATGCACACACTTACACCAAAACAGAAACATGCATATTTGAAGAACACCCAAACCAATCATTTTTTTTGGCATGTGTCTATATACTGTGTGTGTATCCATTTACATTCATACATACACATACATGCACACATGCAAAAATATATATTACAATTTCTTATACTATATGCTTACGGTTTTACCCTTACCCTATGCAGACATTTTTTGAGGGCCAGCACCCATACCCTGCACACATCTGCACCCAAATGACTGTGGTTATCTCTTTACTACACGGGATGACAGGTATACAGTGACTAATGAATTGATTATTTATAAGGGGAGAATTTATTTAGTACCCAATTCACAGCTTAAAGCAAAAAATTTAAAAGTTTTTCATGATGCTCCTATGGCTGGTCAACTGGGCTTCTTTAAGACATACAAGCAGATCCAAGAGAGATTTACTTGGAAAGGACTTAAAAATGAAGTCTTTAAGTATGTCAGAGAGTGTCCCACATGCCAGTAGAACAAGGATGAGCACACATCCAGCTGGATTGTTGCAGCCCCTGCCAATTCCTAATCAGAAATGGGAGTGCATTTCCATGGATTTTATCACAGGGCTATTGAAGGTTCAGGGTAAGGATTGTGTATATGTGATGTTGATAGACTAACAAAATTTGCCCATTTCTTTGCCATTTCAGCAACATATACAGCAGCACAGATGGCTGATCTATTTTTCAAGGAGATATTCAGACTTCATGGGATGCCCAAGAGCATTGTTAGTGATAGGGACAGCAAGTCCTTGGGTCATTTTTGGTAGGAACACTTCAGATTGAGTGGGACTAAACTTACTCCTAGTACCAACTATCACCCGCAAACAGACAGGCAGACGGAGATAGTAAATAAATGGGTGGAAGGGTACCTTAGAAACTATATTTCAAGGCAATAGAAGGCATGGGTGAGATGGTTATACTTGGGGGAGTACTGTTACAATTCTACTTACCACATGTCAATCAAAATGTCACCATTCATGGCATTGTATGGTTACAAAGCTCCAAGTTTCATTGATTTAATTTTTGGGGACAGCAGAGTATCAAAAGCTAGGAATTTGTTACAAGAAATTCAAGATATAATGAAATCTCTGAAGGAAAATTTACAATAGGCCCAATGTCAATAGAAGTCATATGCTGACCACCACTACATAGAGCGTAGTTTTGAGGTTGGTGACATGGTATACCTAAGGTTACAACCCTACAAGCAATCCACACTCAAGAAGAGTGGGTTGGAAAAACTTAATCCACAATTTTATGGTCCTTTTCACTCCAAGAGGATTGGAGAAGTGGCTTAAGGGTTAGACTTACCAGCAAGTAGAGTTCACAATGTTTTTCATGTGTCTCACCTCAAAAAGCCGATGGGACGTAATGTAGTTCCCTCTTTTGAGTTGCCACCATTGGACGAAGAAGGGAAACTCATTCTCATTCCTGAGGCTATTATTGATTTCAAGGAGCATACTCTTTGTTGGCTAACAGATTGGGCACCTTGAGATAATGTAGAATTATTTCCTAGGAAAGATGCCTCTGTCCCAAGACTCCCAACAACTCTGGATAATAACCCTATTTAGGAAGGTGGTTATCCTCTGAATTGAAAGGTACAACTCCCTTGTAGGATATTCAATGAATTTAACTAAAACTAAATAAACATGTATGCTTTTAACCTGAAAGCAGAAAAGGCAAAACCCGATATAAGAAAAATTTCCAATATCAGATGCAAAGAAAAGATGATAAAGATACTGGCACAAAGACCAATTAACATAAGATGCATCGATAACTGAAATATAAGCCCAATATTATTTGAAAAGTGAAATTTATTACGAAGATAGATGCATACACTCACACACAGGAATAAGCATAAACATCAAGATATACTCAAACACACAGATTTAAGAATATCAGACTATCCTCATAAACTAGATGCACACAAACAACTAGCAATTTCAATTAATAGCCGTAGCAGAATTGTATTCAAAAGCAATATAATATCAGGTCTTTTCAAAATGATGTTTAGAGAGAGTTTGTACAAAAATAAACATATATATAAGCAGATGAGTAACCGCTTCTTTTTCTTGCCCATAACTAACTTAAAATAGTTAGGTCCCTCCAAGAAATAAAAGAGCAACTGAAAAGCTAAGACGGTGGTGCTTCGCTTCTAGATTTTGTAGATGTTGCGAGTCTTTTGCACAGGGCTTGGAAAGCCTTTGCAACAAGTGGCAGCTCCTTATGTTGAGGATGTAGTCGGCCGAGAGTGTACTTGGTCGGCCGTGAGTCATAAATAAATAAGACTTTAGTTAATGTTAATATTTTCTATGTACTTGTCATGTTAGTTAGTTGTCTTGGGAATTAAGTTCCTGACGAAGTAGTTAGTTATAATGAAGGGACGCGACAGTCGGTATCTCAACCACCACCAACATACTATATGTACTTGAGTCATGTAGTTGGGAAACACTGTTACTGTTGCTATGATTTTCATGTTATGATTGTACTCGCATACATTCTATCAATAAAGACAAGTGTGATGATTATGTGCATTATCTTCTAGTATGTTATGTTTTGTAAGTTATCTCCATTTACTCTAATAGTACATTGGAATCCATCCTGTGAGTAAACATTTGGCACTGTTGCCTAAGTGAATTTGGCAATCAACCAAATAGGAGAATGGTATCGTGATGGGGCAGCCGACCGAAGAGCCGGTACAAGCAAACGAGGATTGCGAAGACGCTCTGACAGAAGACCTTTGCAATCTGTGGGAAATCTCGTTAAGGGACCACGTACGAAGGGAGGCTCTTAGGCGAGAGATCCCTCAGGTGGTCATCTGGGATTGACTACATGTCAACCAAGAGGTCGACCATCTCCTCACCAGACTGCCAAGGTTGATAGCACACCACTACATTATCTTACAGGATCTCTAGGCTGAGAGGGATCAGGAAGAAAGGAGGCAACAGATACTACAACGGTACGAGGAGAGAACCAAGTGGGAAGAGGAGGAATGACATACAACCTGAAGACGTGTGTCTGCCAATAAGGCTCGTACGATCGGCAATTAATGCTCGTACGCCTCAACAAAGACAAAAACCAAGTACCGAAAGGGCAAGAAGCTACGGAGGAATAAGTACGGAGATCATTAAGACTCAAAGAACAAGAGAACCGACAGAGGAAACTAAAACAAACCATCGAAGGAGTAGATGAAGACTAGAACAAAATAAACCAAAATATTGTCTACCCTGGTTAAGAAACTGACGAGGGGAACTTCAAAACACCATCAGTAACAAATACAGCAAAATATAAAATTAATGAAAATGAAGTGACAGAAGAATTTGAAAACAGCATACGTCGTATGAGAGATCTGTCCATATTGGACGATGAAGGGTCGAGAGTTGGAAGATCTGAGCCTAAGACCCCAGGGTAGAGGGAGTACCGGAACGCAGTAGAGGATGCTGGTAGAGGATGCGAGGAAGACTCGAACGTGGCCGAGAGTGCAAGTGGCGCACTGGGACGTTGCGAGAGAACCAGGTCCAACACACAAGGAGGGCATCACAGAAGGATGGTGACTCCACCAGCCGAGAGGTAAAAGCTGCCAAAATTTATGAGGAACAGGTCAAAAGATCCAGTACGGAATTGTAAGACATGCGAGACGATTTGGATAGCCAACGGGGAAGATGATGTGGACTATTGGTTGAAAGCATTTCCAGCGATGCTGAGAGATAGTGTCATTGAATGGTACATAGAGTGGGACCAAGTACACAGGGAATCATGGAGATTACTCAAGAAGGCATTCCAAGACAAATTCAAACTCCTAAGGGATGACAATGAAATTGTAGCGGAGATCTACAGTACGAAGCAAGGGAAGCACGGGAACGTGCAAACCTACAACCGGAGACTCGAAGAATTGTTGGGAAAACTCAAGATTCGGCCAGCCAACAAGCTAAAGAAGCGATGGTTCATTGAAAGGTTGCTCCCGTCGTTGAGAAGGGAAAATGAAAGTCATGCCTTTGTCGTTGTACGCCGAAGCGTACAATCGAGTGATGGATATAGAGAGTGAAAATAAAACATCCTCTCGCGGAAAAAGGAAGACGAATGATGAGGAGAATACGGATGACAACAGCGACAGTGAGTCCAAGACCGTGCAAGCACTCAGGAAGGACATGATGAGAATGATGAAAGAATTGAAGGCCGACAAGGAGAGTACAAGGGAAGCCAGAGAACTGTGGTGTACAAATTGCAAGGGGGACGATCACACAAAGGCAAACTGCCCGAAGAAGTTGTTTTGTGATATCTGCCAAGTGATGGGGCATTCCATCAAGGAATGCCCATACAATCTAAAAGCAAGGGGTACACAAATACTCTTCACTCAGGGAGAACCATCAACACTACCGAATACACCACCGAAGCCCCAATACAATAGCAGTGCATCCCCTGGAGGTTACCAAAGCAACAAAAGTCCAAGAAGCAAGATACAATACGATGGTAAAGGAAGGTCCATGATACAATGCCAGAAGTGCAAGAATGGGGCCACTTCGCCAGGGAATGCCAGAACGGTCAAGGTTCAGGGGGAAGATTGTGCAAGTGGTGTGGACCGGGTGATCATGAAGACAATGAATGCCCCAAGCAAAAAGGCATCCGTATGTTAGTTGTGGAAGCGCAAGAGGTACTAGCGATTACTAGAGTGCAAGCGAAGAAGACCACCTACCCAAATCTACGTACGGAGACACAAAGAATGAAGGAAGAAAAAGTAGAAGTGGAACTGGCGATGGCGAAGGAACACAACACCTCTGGAGAATCCAAACACCTCTTGGCGGTCAGAGGCAGAAAACAACATTGTACGGCAAGTACTGCAGACCATCGTACCCATAAAGGTGACTAACCTTCTCCAGACTATGCCACAATTAGGACTAGTGATCACATATGTCGTCGATAATGACCAACGTCAACGATAGGAAGGCCGAAGGAAAGAATTGATAGCAGAACCACCACCGTACAGTGAACAAACCATCGACCCAATACTGTTGATGGAAAACATCAGGAAGATGCCAGTGGTTGTACAAATGGAGATTGGAGGAAAAATCCTAACAAACACTATCGTTGATGGAGGATCAAGAGTCAACATACTCCCGAAGACACATGGAAGACTCTCAAGAAGCCGAGACTCTTGCCACCGACATTCCAACTCATGGGCGCCAATTTGCACGGCATCAAACCATTGGAAACATTGATGGTGCAAAACGTAATGATCGGGACACAGTCATTCCTACTAAACTTTGCGGTCATCCCACTAGAGACGAAGGCGTACGATGCATTGCTCGGAAGAGGATGGTTGGTGGTAGCCAAAGCAAATCATAATTGGAAGAGGAACACACTCTTGATCTAGACCAGCGGGCAAAATTATGTCATCGACTTAAAGAACCAGGCTGTGAGAGAAGAATTGTCTTCCTCCAGATCAGAATCAGACGGAGGCGAGTCGGATGTCGACGAAGGGAGGAAGTCTATGGAGCCGAACATTGATGGCATACTTGAACTCGAGAGTTGCTTGAAGGACGAGACGAGCTCGCTAAATGAGCTATCCATTGGCAGATGGAAGATTATGAGGTGTACCACTGAGAGTGTAACATGCTACAGATCGAAGAAACCCGAGAAAAAGAGAAGGGCACGTCCAACCAGACATTTTCGGCCAAGTATGAATAGTACAAAGAAAGAGTATTAGAACTGGACGATACGCCGGCCCACAAGTCCAAACAAATACGAGGTGAAAAAATTGTGCCGGAGCCAAAAAATGAAAACAGTAAAGTAGAAGAATTAAAAATTTCAAAAAAGGAAGAGAAGGGACGGAAAAATCAAAAGCTGAAAAAAATTAAAGGAGATGAATGAAATATTAAAATAAAGGAGAAAAATATTGAAAATAGAGAAAATAAAAAATTGGAAAAAATTGAAGTACAAGGAGAAAAAATTATAAAAAATGAAGAGAGGAAAAATGGAAAAATGGAAAAAAGAGAAATTAAAAAATTAGAAAAAAGAAAAGAGACGAAGAGAGAGAAAAAAGAGACGAAGGCAAAAAAATTAAAAAATTCAAAGTGCAAAATATTAAAATAAAAAATATTGCCAAAGTTCTTATATTACTCACGAAAAAGATCGTATGGCCACTTAAGGAAGCAACAAAGGAAAGGAATGCCCCAGTGAAAGGTTTTCACATTAATTCCATACATCGTACGACATAAAATAAGAACCAAGTTGGATAGGTATGTACGAGAGATTGGAAGAGGCAGAGAAAGGCACAGCAAGAGTTTGACGATTGGGAAGACAAATGAAGAAAACACCAAGATAAGGTCGTACGTCGTACGAAGGGGAGAAGAAACAAGCCGCACATGTTCGTACACCGTATGAGGGGAAGGAGAGGCAAAGAAGACAACACGGCAATTAAAACATGCAACGTCCATCGACGACAGGAAGGGCATTAGCATACGGAGGTTTTTAATCACACAATTAGGAAATAACCACATTGTATGGCAAGAGTGCGTACGGCAGGGAGGGTGCATACAACATAAAAAGCTCGAAAGTCACCTTGACAAAAACCAAAAAGGAACAAAACCATGCAATCAAGCATCATGAGGTCTCACACGCAAGGAAAAAAAGGAGGTTTAGGTTGTACGGCATCTAGGAAGTGTTGTGACCTTTTTCACACATCACCCCATTCAAATGGGGACCCCCTAATTTTTGCTCCATTCTAGTCTTTTGGCCTTGCGTCTCCCTCTCTCTCTGGTCTTTCCGTCCTCTCGGGCATGTCCCATCATTTGACCTAGGTTGAAATATTGGTTAAGTCTGTGAAATTAGGGTTTCCTATCATTCAGGCTTTTTAAAGGTCAAACTGAGTTATCAAATTGGAATCTGAGCTTAGTACTGCAATCACGGGGCTTTCAGCAGAGTTCCACTAAATTTTTATCGAATTCTGACAACTTACTATTACCCAGTTTGGGGACCGCTTCATCGGGATTTCGAAACTCTAACTATCCCATCACATTCAGATAACTTTCAGCTACTTGCACGCAAAATTTGGGCAGAATCAGACAACTTGCTATTTTTGGCAGTTCAGGCTTCAGGAGCCATTTTCAGAATCTTCACATGTGCTTTTCAAATGCATGTCTGGGGAATGTTTCTGGGTTTTTCAAGACCTTTGCAGTGATGTAACATGCAAACCGAGATGATGACTTTCAGAGTTCAGCCTTCAAGGGCTATTTTTAGGGTTTGCATGCAGTATTTTTCAACGCATGTCTGGATATTCCTCATGGGTTTTTCAAGAGCTTCGCAACGTTATGACATGCAAGCAGAAGGGATCAATTTTCAAGTACTTACTATTTTTAGCCAGTGCCCGCATGCAGACCAGTTTTCTAGGTTTTTATGGGTTTTCTGAGATCCCACGGGCAATATGACATGCAAAATCATCCGGTAGTGGATTGACCACTCTTTAGGCAGTTTCTATTTTTAGCAAGTACACTTTGGCAGCCGCTCAACACTCCAGTTCAGCAAGCAGAACGACATGCAGCAGAAACAAAGTCAAACGGAGACCGTTCAGGATACATGCAAGTCAAAACTAGGGTTTCCACTTTTATAGGGGGTAAAATCCAAAAATTGCCAAAGTGAAGTACCCCATCAGGATCAATATCATTCGAGCAACCTACTGGCAAAATTTGAACGAAATCAGAGAACTTACTATTTTTAGTAAGTCATCTTAGGGCTATAAATAGCAAGTTTGTGTTAGAGGTAGGTATGAACAGGGCACTTGAATCATTAGGGTCACGCTCGGCAAGTTTCAAGGCAAACAGAGCTACAGAAGTCAAGGAAATTGGGGGCTCACTGTAAATAGCAGGTGGCTATAAATAGCAGGCGGCTATAAATAGCAAGTCAGAGCAAGGGACTGGCGAAAACAGGTTCATCAGACTGCAAGGATCATATGGTGAAAATTTCACGACAAACGGAGCTGTGGAAGTCAGAAAAGTAAGGGTTTACTAAAAATAGAATGTGAGGGCAAAGGCAGGCAATGACTTGGAAAAATTTTACTAAGTATGGCAAAACAGAGGCTCATACCCTTGAGGGCGCCCAGCTAAGAAGATAAAACTTCCAAGTCAAAAATGAAAGTGAAGACCCCTATATGCGCCCACCTCAAGGATGAAACTTGGAAATTTTCTAAGTTATGAAATAAAAGTAAGCTTGCCTATTTGTGCCCAAGCCTAGGAGATGTCTTCAAAAATATTCTAAGGCATAAAGTGAAAGCTCCACCATGAAAATGCGCCCACCTTGTGATGACCACCTCAAAAGTTTCTAAGGCATGAAATAGGAGTAACACATGCCATTTGCGCCCATGATGAAAATAAAAGTAAGCCCTCTAAAATGCGCCAAAGGAAGGAGTGGTTAAGTGAAATTCTTCTAAGGCATAAAACGAAAGTCAATGGGGTAAAATGCGCCCATCTCCAGCAAGGAAATGCACCTAAGTATGAAAGCAAAAGCAGCCCCTAGTAAATGCGCTCAAGCCTAGAGAGAAACCAAGAAAGCAAAATGCTTAAGGCATGAGCAACATGGAAGCACAAGTCTAATATGCGCCCATGAATGAAAGCTTGAGGTAGTATTTGCGCCCAAGAAGAGTTAAGAGGTTGCTGAAAAATTCTAAGGCGTGGAAAATATGCTTAGGCACGGAATGAAAGTGCAACCTCTCAAATGCGCCCATAAATGAAAGAAGAGACACTCAAAGGCGCCCACTTTAAATGGGGATGTTGAGAAACACCACGCCTAAGGCATGAAACAAAAGCTCCCCAAGCTATTTGCGCCCATGATGGAAGAATAGGCTGAAAACGCCTAAGTGTTAAAAGCAAAGTAAGCCTTCTAAAATGCGCCTAAGGAGATAAAGAGAAGGTAGAGCCTTGAAATTCTTCTAAGGCATGAAATGAAATGAAAACCTCTCATTTGCGCCCCAAATGAGAGTAGATCCCATCAAATGCGCCCAAAAGGTAAATGGAGACTTAGAAAATTCCCAAGGCATTGAACATAAAAGCTTCACATGCCATTTGCGCCCTCAAATGAAAGTCCAACCATGTAAATGCGCCCATCATGTGAACAGGTTGACACAAAAAATGTTCTAAGGCAAGTAAAATCAAAATGGAAGTAAGAGTATTAAAATGTGCCCAGGATGAACAAAGACTTGGGAAAATTTCTAAGTCACGAAAAATCAAAGTCGAGAAGGCAAGATACGCCCAAGTGGAGAAATGGATATTGCCCAAGGAAAATACGCCTAAAGCATTTGAAATAAAAGCTTGCCACCCCAAATGTGCCCAAGCTAGATAATGAAGTGGAGAAATTCCTAAGGCATGGGAATTTAAAATTGAATAAGATAAAATACGCCCAGGGAATGAGAGGGATTTAATTTTATTCCTAAGGCGTGGAAACTTAAGGGTGTGGGAAAATAAAATATCCAACGGGTCAAATGCACCAGAGGTAGAAAATGTTTGAAGATTTTTTTTTCTAAGTGAAATAAAATTTCACTAAGAAAAATACGCCATGGATGAGCTTGAAATTTCAAATTTTCCAGAGACATTTAAATGGAGTTGGCAACTTGATGAAATATTTTTCAAGGGGAGAATTAACATTGATGAATATCTTCCATGGGTCAAGTGGAAAATTAAATGAACCCCTTTAAAATGCACCCATGAGTTAACAGAATTTTAAAATTATTTTCCTAAGGGAAATTTTAACATTTCCAGAGGAAAATTATTTTGCCTAGATTATTTTCCTAACGGAAATTAAATCTCAGAGGGTGGATTAATTCAAGCAGGCAAGTGATTTTTTTTTAATCGACAGGGTTGAATATTTCGAAGAGGATTTAAAATCTTCTAAGGCAAATTTCATGAAAGTTGATGATTTAAATGGCAGATGTTTTAACAGGTTGGAAATAATTTTAAATCTCCCATGAATTTTTTGAGTCGAATTTAAGTAAACATTGCGAGGATTTTAAAATGAAATTTTCAAATCAAGTCAAGTGATTTTCTCGTGAGTTGTTTAATTACTGAGAGTTAACTGGCAGACTGGAGGGAAAAATTCGAATTTTGCAAAGAAAGAATCTTCATTAATAGCAACTACCATGATGACTGACCGACGACTAGCCCACTACTGCGCCTGAATTAGAAGATTCTAAGTGGAGAGAGTGGTGAATTGATGAAAGTGCTAAAAATAACTCCAGCACTACTTGGCAGGATTCTTCATGAAGAATTATTTAAGCAACCTCATTCCTCATTTCTTCTCACATTTCGAAGTTGAGAGTTGTTGAAATAGAGAAATTCTTTGAGAGATTGAAATCTTTGAAGAGGTTGCTGAAAGTGAGGTTGAGGATTTGTTTTTTAAGTGCGAAGTTGCTAAAGAATTTAGTTCTTGAAGAGCTGAGAGTGCGTTGCTGCAAATTTCGAAATTGTATGTTGGAGTTGTTGGAGAATGTATTTTCAAATTGCTGAGAGTTGAAGTTGCTGCAGATTTTCGAAGTTGCAAAGGTTTTCTTATTTGCTGAAGGTTTTATTCTCGAAGTGCTGAAGAAGTCATTTTCTGAAGTTGCAAAAGAGTTCTTGAAGTTGTTGGGGTTTTATATTCAAACTACTGAAAGTTAATTGCTGTTGGAGTCGAGAAGAAATCCGAAATTCCATACTGCAGTGGTTTCTTTTCTTCAAATTGCTGAAAGTCGAAAGTTGAAGAGTTGACAAGTTGAAGTCAAAAGTTTGAATTATTTATGCTGAGAAAGTTAACTCACTTGCTGAAAATCGTTAGTTTGCTGCAATTTTTCTTCACCAGTTAGAAGTGCAGTTGCTGAAAATTCTCTCTAAGCTCAGAGATTTTATATAGTTTGAGGTTTGGAGTTAGAAATTTATGCTGAAGAATTTTATTTTCAAAGCTAACTCTATATTCGCAGCCATCTCGGGAATTGTTTTATTTTATTAAAATATGCAATCTAACTTATTATTCTATTTTATTTTTGCAAATGGCTGGAGCAAAAGATGTTGCAGGAACAAGCAGAACTGCAAATACTAAAGCGGGCAAGGCAAGCTCATCCCGACAAGCAATGATCAAAAGGCTCGCCAAGCCATTTCTTCTGAAGTAAGCAATTACTTCAAAGTTGGCGGGATTAAATGACACCAACCTTGGTTCATTTAATCTGGGTGCACTCAAATCAAGGATGTACGGACTGGGAGGTCATCAACCGTCAGTCACAGCACACAATATTATGAAGAGTGGGATCTATGCGGCTGCTGGTTTTCCACCAGCAATACAGTGTCCAGAATTAATCATAGAGTGCGCAAATTGCTACAAGCCGGAACGCAGAACGATTGTCTCTCCAGATGGCAAATTGTTTACCAACTTCACGCCGAATGCTATCGAAGAGGCATTTGGGATCCCCACTTCCGAAAGAATGTTGTATAGGACAAAGGATAGAGCAGATAGGATGTATGCTTCCTCCTTCGAGAGATGTGCCGCTGTGATCAACAGAGTCTGGATGCAAAAGCCAAAGCCACCACGCACTAAGCTCCCAAAACAGATAATTGTCGAAGATGTGAAACAAGAATACTATGACTTGATAATGATGCTTAGCCGAGTAAACGGGAGTTCACAAGCATATATCTTCGAGCCTTGGATGTTTTATTACATCGAGATCATTTTAAAGGGGAAAGAATGTGTTGACTGGGCTAGGATGATCAGCGACAACCTTGATGAACAGTTCAGGAGCCTGAGGAGGACAAAGACCTTTTATATGAGCTCGTACGTAATGTATATGCTAGCAAGGATGAACAAGTATCGAGGGATCATGTACAAAGAGCCAATCGGCTATGCCCCTGACTAGTTCAAAATCCATGAGGCCTGCACACAATTACATTTAACTAACCCTGCCAGCTACAAGCGGGCAAATGATGCATTCACAATGCATATTGCAAGGACCCTTCAACAGAGAACGCAGCAAAGAATATCAAAGGAAGCACAGGCGTTGACTGAAGAATATGGATATTGGCTCATCCAATTTCCGAAATTCACATACATTAGACTATAGGGGTTCACCTTGTATCCACACCGGTTGCCGAGGTACCCCACTGATCATATAGTACTGCTAGAAGTATCTAGGCAACTCATTGCCTACGATAAAATCCAGAAGAAGAAGAGGAAGAAGGGACTGGATTTTCCTATCACCATGGGGAATTCCATTGAGGTGTGCCCCTCCTTGCAGGCAGCTCGAGAGGCAGAGGATGAGCTACAATTCTTTCATCTCTCATATCACACAGGTAGGCAGGATTTCGATCCTTACGGAAACATCCGAGTGGTGCAGAATGTTGAGTACAGGCACAAGGCTCACATAGAGGATTTTTGGGCAAATGCGGTGGATGAGGCTGAAATAAGAAGAAGGATGTTTACTAGACTCCCTCTCAAGTTAATCAGGGAGTGCGAAGTCATTCCAGTTCCCGACCAGGTGGAAGAGGATGTAAATGTCATACAGCCTGACTATGAGTCAGTCAGGAATACTCCGATCCCACCACCTGATTGGTCCGAGCCAGAAATCATGGACTTGGACACGCTCTCTATTCCGATGACGACTTTCACAAGGGCTTGGGTCGATGGGCAGGTAGGCAGACTTGAGAGCAGAACATTTACCCTTACTTATGACTTGATGGGTGATCAAAGGCCACTATCAGTGAGAAGGGGAAAACAAGTTGCCCAAGCGCCAAAAGCACAAGATGAGGTGCCGACCCAACCAATACCTTTGAGGATGGAGCAAGCATCACCCACGCGGTCGCAAACTCAATCTTCGAGTTTGAGAGAAATTTCGCTATTTGCCGATCAGAGGGAAAAATTGAATGAAGAACGGGGACTTGAGGAGGTTGATCAGCCCAACGTCCGAGAGTCAGATAGTTTAAGTGTCAGGAGATACTCAACTCGTGGAGACTGATGAGCCCGAGCAGAACAGTGTTAGAAGAGAGGAAATATACGAGGTGGAGGCAACGGAGGAGCAGCCCCTTGTCGCTTGCAATCCACAGCAGACGGTGCTGGATTGGCTTACGGATAGAATGAGAAGAGACCCTAAGGATGATATGGATCCAGCCGTTGAGATGGAGGAGTTCCTTAGAAGGATTAGTGCACCACCAGAGAAGAAGAGAGCCAGGAAGTTTTCAAAGATTTCAACTGATGAGTCGGGCTCTCGCACACTTCAAGTTGCTGTCCCAAGGGAGGAGTGTGATCGAGTCGAGGAGAGGCCCGAGAATTATGTGATCACCACTGTAGAGTTGGGTCGTGATGCAGAGTGGCAGGGATAGCAAACACCCAACTATAATGGAAAATACCCTCTAGCACTTAGGTTTCAACAAACTTCCACAAACTATGGTGAATTAGGCACTTTTCTATCAAAAGGCTAGTAGCCTTACCCGGTAGGACAGTCAATATAAAATCCGCATGGAGGGCTTTCAAGACACCAAACCTATGGATTTAGACATCCAAAATTAACCCCTACAAAGTTCCAAAACCTTTCCTCTTGATTGTTAAGGCATCGCTCACAATGGCCCTTTCTACCACTACTCCAAGAGGCCTAATTCACAGACCTACACTTGGGTCTTGATTACCTAGGCTCTCCCCTTCACCCCAAAGCCAAAAAAAAAATCCTACAGGTTTTCCACACCTGTTACCATCATTCCTAAGTGCCCTTCAAATAGATTCTTCAAAATCAAGCAAAAACTCACTTTTTTGCTTGTCACATGGGCTTGCCACATAAAAATGTCAAGCCAAAACATTGCACCATTTGCCTCCAAAGTGCTTGCTGTTATCCAAGACTTCTAATACATAATATTTCACCCTCATACCTTCCA
Organism: Sequoiadendron giganteum; assembly: GCA_007115665.2. Lineage (NCBI taxonomy): Eukaryota > Viridiplantae > Streptophyta > Pinopsida > Cupressales > Cupressaceae > Sequoiadendron > Sequoiadendron giganteum. The sequence goes on along the minus strand of CM021106.1, from coordinate 278,962 downwards.
TCCCACCAAGATTTTGCAATGCTACAGTGTGGGAATGGAAGATGCATCCATATTTTGCCCAAAACTTTGATTTTAAGGGTTTTCAGACCAACCGGGAGTAAAATTAAGATATCTCCCTTATTACTCAATGAAATCTCACCACTCCAACTCCAAAAGAAAGCTTATTCAATTACCTTTCCAAAAATTACATGCTTCAATCATAAAACAAAACGTTCAGATCGTACCAAGCACGGGATCAGCAAATTCTACAGAAAAACATGGGGTTTGAGACCACCCAGCAGTAAAGTGAGGATATCTCACCCAATTCTTAATGAAATCACACCATTCAAACGCCAAAAGAAAGGTTATTCCATTATCTTTCCAACCATTACAGGCTTGTAGTGTGGAGAAACATGTACAAGCCGTATTGTGTACGGGATCAGCAATTTCCTTATGAAAAACTCACAAAACAGCAACTTCTTCTTAGAAACTCCTTCCAAACATGTTCAACCACCTCTCCTTCGAGATATTACAACAATATATCATGTTAACACCTTCAAAATACCTCTTGAACCGACCAACTACCATAACCACCCTTTGTTAGACTCCTAAGATGGCAATTTTGCCAATATTGTTCCTAATCACCATCCCTTTACAACTTGATTTTAAAGATCCCTCTTAACTGACCTATCAAACTTTTAAATACAATTTCAAATGGTCATTGAGACCTTATTATAATGAAAAACATAAGACCCAAACCTACACTATATCCTATGCAACAGGATCATATTGCCAACATGGCATAAAAATGGACAACTTGTGACATTACATCTTATTTTAGCATATTTTGCAACATCCTTGTTGCATATAATTTAAAAGACCTTCAAATCATTTCAATGAACCTGACCTTCAAACTACTTCAACGAAAATTCAAGGCCCATTGCCTAGTCATTTCAAGGTATAGGTGCTCCTGCACCAGGTCGTCCTACGGGAGCCCAAATTGTTGACGAGTTCAATAACTCCTATCAGGCGCTAAGAGACTAGTTGCTCCGCACGGAGGGAAAGTATAAGAAGTTAAAGGAGCACAAGACCTTGATAGGATATGTGCAGAATCTGGCGCGTTCAGGTGAACAGGCAAACCTAGCAGTCGAACTCCCACCAGAGCTTCCGAGGGAGTCAGTTATTGGCTTAGAGGATTTAAAGAAGCTGGAAACGTGTTGACGTGCTTTTTATGATAACACCAACACAGAATAAAATGTCCAACGGTCACTCTATTCCCTCTTGATCAAAGTATTCTGCATGCTAAGATTGCATGAAAGTTCATGCGTTCAACTCCAAGGTTCCTTTTATCGCGAATAGACTTAGTTGGTTGATGTGTTTTGCTGGTTATTTCAAGGGGACTTACGTGAGTTGCTCATTCTGAAGAAAGGATTCTCAAATTTCAGGAGATTTGTCGATGACGCTCGGGTTCTTAAACTAGCCGAATAATACTGAATGTAAAAGGATTCAAGGCCTAGAGATGCTATCATCTATTCTAAAGGGGTGGAGGGCGAGGATCGGCTTAAACAATCTTCAAACCAGACTTTGCTTCGTCTCTTTTCGGACAACTCGGACAAAGTTGGTGCAATCTTCAAAGGATGAGCAGGATGTTCAAATTGTGATTCAACATGTGCACTCCGTCACAACGATGCAAATGAACACACGAATCACAACCGAAGTTAGGTACTGATATTCCAGTTGACCACGCAAGGCGGACTTACCATCAGCAAGCCCGCTAGTGGTATGGATGAAAGAAGATATGATCAAACCAAAACGCCACACTCCACAGCTAACAACTACTTGCATCAAATAAAGTCTACTCTACTCTATCTACTTGAATCGGAAAGACGAAAAGATCTCGTCAACTGCCCATAACACAAAATGAAGTCACCAATCAATGAAATCCTTATATCATGAGAGTCTTACACAACAATCTTTTACAAAAACCTTCAAAGGAAAGTCTTTCTTTCCTTTCCAAACTAAGCTAACTTCTAAGCTACTATTCTAACTTCTATCTTTTCTACTCTCAGATTTCTTGATCTAATCTAATATATTACAAATGAGGGGGGATAGCCCTTTTATAATAACCCCAGTCCAGTGGACGGTTTAGATCTGATTACAATAAAGGGCTCGGATCGAGCCACATATGCCCTAATTAGGGTTTTAGCCCTAAAAACTGCCACAGAGAGGAGTGGGGCAATGAATGCACAGAATATTCTCCACTCCTCTGCAGGACCCATTATTTGCAATTAATGCCCACTATCTTCTTCTAGAAGATTCTCGTCCGGAAACGCGTTCCCACTGTTCTTCTCTGCCAATTTTGTTGTGTTACGAGGAGATCAAAAGAGTCTTTAAGATCGTCTCCGCATATAATAAGATTTGAAAGGATTTGTTGTTCAGCCCTCCTGTTGCTTTGACTCCTGGACACCCTTCTTCTTTGCAACTTTCATATTTATCTAGCCCACTGCCTTGGGCGCATTTATCCTCTTTTGCATCACGTCCTTAACGCCTTAGCCAAATCCTCACTGCCATTTCGCTTTTCCTTGGCAACTTCTTCACCAACTTTTTTCATCTTGACTTTGTCGCGACACTTAGCCCTTTCTTCCAACATCTTCCTCCTGCAAAGCAAAAAGAAGAGCATCAGAACACTTATGATATAAATTCACTTTACTTACCCAATTCCCATGTTCTGACCGATTGATCTCCGGATGTGGTAGAATTCATCACTTTTCTAGCAAACTTTCATCATGGGCGTATCCACCACCTTGCCTGGAGTTTGTGCCTTAGAAAATATTTCATCTGAGGATGCATTTGAACGCTTGATGTTCGAGCTTCAATTCATTTTCAAATTCCTCCATGTCTTAGACAAATTTCTTCCCTGTGAGTGTATTTGACCCCCTGTTGCTTTATTTTACCATGCCTTAGAAAATTTATCCCTCGGAGCCTTAGGAAACTTGTTAAATGGGTGCCAGGCAAAAATCCTTGTCGAAACAACACGAGCAAGGTATGGAAGAGTTTTAAACCATCTCCCAGTTGGAAATGTCCAATACCCAGAAGAAAATTCCCCTCAGAAATCACAATTTCCATGTGTACCCAAACGAAGGGGTAAGTTTAATTTTTTTATTATTTTGAAAATAATAAAATTCTAAGGTTTATTCCATTTTCACTCTGGAGGGATTGCACGCCTGCAATCTCCATTTTTCCTGCCTTAGTATTTTTCTTGCTTCCCTGAAGAAATTCCCTTTCTCGCTCGCGAGCACAGTTCATCTTACACTTGGAAATTTTGTATTATCTCCTTCTTTAGGCATATTTCATATTTTACTTTAGAAAATACCTTTAAAAAAAATTAATTTTCTGACTTTACCCATGAGGGGCACATTTTTATGCAGCAACTTCCACTTCAGCTCCCTAGGCATTTCCATGCCTTAACAATTTTCCTTGGGCGCATTCCACCTTAAGTGCTTCCGCCTTAGGAATATTCTCAAACACCTCTTTACATGATGGGCGCATACCACATAGGGAGGAAGAATTTTTTTATACTTAGAAACTTTTCTTATAAACATCCCTCATGAGGGCGCATTTGCTATGTGAAGGAGGAACCTTTTATGTCTTGGGCGCATTTGAGGCTTGAGGAGGAAATCCACGCCTTAGAAACTTTTTGTGCTTTTCCATGCCTTGCCGCATTTCACACATACCACTTTTATTTTCCACGCCTAGAATTTTTGTCTCCACCTCAACCTACCTTGGGCGCATTTTACCCTTGGTGCTTTCATCTTCCATACTTAGGCGTTTTTCTTCCTTATGTTACCTTGGGCGCATTTTGCCCATCAAGCTTCCATTTCATGCCTTAGGAATATTTTGGAAGCCACTTCTCCTTGACTTGGGCGCATTTTAGATAGGCTACTTTCACTTTGTGCCTTAGAATATTTCACTTGAATTCTTCATGGTGGGCGCATTTAACCTATGGAGGAGGAATTTCAAATATGAGGGCACATTTTCCCATGTCAACCTCCATCTTCAACCTTGGGCGCATATGGCACATGCTACTTCCACTTTGATGCCTTAGAAACTTTTCTCAAATGACCTCTTCATGCTGGGCGCATTTCACCTGCCAAGCTTCCATTTTATCTTACTTAGAAAATTTTCCAACACCTATCACAAGGTGGGCGCATTTAGGGGGGTGTGTAGGAATTTCCCAACACTTGGAATATTTTTAAACATCCTCCCTCTTGCTGGGCGCATTTCATCTAGGCTGGAGGAAATTTTATTGCCTTAGATTTTTCTTCCACTCCCCTTGTAGCTTTGTAGGCTTGGGCGCATTTTGGGGTAGAGGGAATTCCACTCACATTTAGTGGCTCTTCACCTTCCTTGGGCGCATTTGAGGATGCCTCAAGGAATTTCAATGCCTTAGAAGAATTTTAATATCTTGCTTGCTCCCTTCAACCTTGAGCGCATTTGAGGCCATGAGGAGGAATTTTTTTATACTTAGAATTTCTTGAAGCTTCCTCCATGCCAAGGGCGCATTTCATGTTTGCTTTTGCCAGACTTAAACTTGAAAATCTTCAATGTCTCAGCTACCTCTGTGCTCTTCTATTATTAGCAAATTTGGAGAAGTGTGCCTTCCCATGCCTTTTCACCCGTTCTGAAACTGGAGCTAGCGTGATTATGCCTTCTGAGACCTTGCCACCTTGTTTATACTTGTTGCCCATGCTGACATGCTAATTTTAGCATTCCTGCTATTTTTAGCAAACCCTAAGATTGCTTGCTTTCTGCGGCTCTATTTGACCTGAAATTTTCACCACGTGGTCCTCATCACTTAATGAACCTGTTCACACCTGCCTCTTGTGTTGACCTGCTATTTATAGCCGTGTTCTGGAAGCGACTTACTATAAATAGTAAGTGTTCGGATCGTGCCCAAATTTCACCAATAGATTGCCTGAAGGATGTTGATCGCAGTGGGATACCTTCGTTTTTCAAAATTCTGGCCTTTTACCCTACTTTTTAGGCACCGAAGTAGGAAACCCTAATACGACTTGCATGTGCCTTGAACTGTTTCCATTTGCCTTGATTTCTGTTGCACGCTGCTCTGTCCGTGATACTGAAGTGTCGGGTGGTTGCCAGAGTGATACTGCTATTTATAGTAAGTGCCTGAAAAGTGACCAATCTGAATGTCGGATGAGTTTGCATGTCATAGCGCCCGTGGGGTCTCAAGAAACCCAAAAAAGCCCAGAAAACTGGTCGACATGCAAGCACTGGCTAAAAATAGTAAGTCCTTGAAAACTGACTCATTCCGTTTGCATGTCATATCATTGCGAAGCTCTCGCAAAACCCTTATGGAATATCCGGACATGCGTTGAAAAATACCGCATGCAAACCCTAAAAATAGCCTCGGAAGGCTGAACTCTGAAAGTCACCATCTCGGTTTGCATGTTACACCATCGCGAAGGTCTTGAAAAACCCAGATCAATTCCCCTGTCATTCATTGGAGAATTGTATGTTTAAGCCCTGAAAACTGCCTCCGAAGCTGGAACTGCTAAAAATAAACTGTTGTCTGAATCTACTCCAATTTTGCGTGCACGTACTTTGAAGTTCTCTGGATGTGCTGGAGCAATTGGAATTCCAAAATCTTGAGGAAAAGACCCCAAATTAGGTACTTACTAAAAATAGTAAGTTGTCAAATCTTAACGGAAATCTGATGGGAATCTGCTAGAGGCCATCTGAATGCAATGCCAAGCTTAGTCGTCGATTAGTCAACTCAATTTAACTTCAATTAAGCCTGAAGAAAGAAAACCCTAATTTCACCGATTCACTTCAAACTTAGCCAAAATTTCAAATTAGGTCAAACGGGACATCCCCGAAAGAACAGAAAGATCAGAGAGGGAGAGAGAGAGACAAAACAAAAGCCAAAAGACCAAAACCCAAAAGACCAGAATGGAGCAAAAATTGGGGGTCCCCATCTGGATGGGGCGATGTGTGAAAAGGTCACAACAAAACGGAAGTGGACAAATGGGTTAGCCATGTTCGGGCTGAGACAAAGAAATTCATGGAGGACCTCGCCAATGCTTATCGGCAGGCCTCAGATATTTTGGCACGCATAGATATGGCGGATCAAGCCTGGAGCGATACCCGCATCTATCAAACTAAGACTATTCTTCGTCTTGGGGCTTTGATGCATATACCTCTGCAAACCCTGGTGGATGGAGGTGTAATTCAGGAGGGTGACAGGTATGATTTCACCAGTTGGTACTCCTCGATGGTCACAGGCCGTGGGTTTCACGATGCAGCAAGGGCAAATTCGGCCAGAGTTAGGAAGGCAATGGGCAACATTTTGGAAGGAGTCCTTAATACATTGGAGGCCATATTTGCTAGAAGGCTGGCTCTAGAGGAAATAACTGCTGATGGCTTGAGAGACAAACTGGCTCCTTTCTTTTCGGCTACAAGGTCGCTTGTCCAGGATGACTTTGAGAATGTCTCCACTTTCTCCAACATAATTCAGAATACCCAGGACGCCTTGGTGGCATAGAGAAAGTCCTACACTCGACACGGACAGGCGGTTGCAATCTTGGAATTTCAACTCAACCATATTCCACCAATTTCAGTTCAAGAGGTTGAGGCGGTATTGGCCCGGTTGATCGAGTTCGCAATCAAGGAACAGGACAGTGGGAACGCTCTGTTGGACGAGGATCTTCTGGAGGATGGTGATGGGCATTAATTGCTCATTATGGTTCTTGCAGGGGAGTGGAGAATCTTTTGCGCATTTATTACCCACTCCCCTTAGTGGTGGTTTTTAGGGCAAAAACCCTAATTAGGGCATAGGTGGCTCGATCTGAGCCCTTTATTGTAATTGAATCTGAGCCGTCCACTGAAATGGGCTAGCTATAAAAGGGGCATCCCCCCTCATTTGTAATATATTAGAATTAGACAAAATTAGAGATAGAGTTGAGCTAGAGAGTAGAGAAGGCATATAGTGATTAGCTTAGAAGTTAGGTTAGATTGAGGAGGGAAGAAAACTTTCCTTTGAAAGTTTTGTAAATGGTTGTTGTGAACACTTTTCATAATACAAAGAGTTTCATTGCTTGGTGATTTCTTCTTTTGTTATGAGTAGTTAGCAAGGCCATTTCATCTTTCCAATTCAAAGTAGATAGAGTAAAATAGACTTTTATTTTATGCAAGTAGTTGTTAGCTGTGGAATGTGGCATTTAATTTGAGCAAGTCTTCTTTCGTCAATACCAGTAGCGGGCTTGCTGACGGTAAGTTCGCCTTGCGTGGTCAACTGGAGTAATAGCAATTAACTTCGATTGTGGCTCATATGTCCATATGCGTCGTTGTGATGGTATGAACATGTTGTGTCATGATTTGAACACTTTTCTCATCCTTTGAAGATTTCACCGACTTTGTGGAGGTTGTCCGAAGGGAGGCAAAGCAGAGTCTGGTTTGGAGATTGTTTACATTGATCCCCACATTCCACCCTTTAGAAGTAGATTGTAGAATTCCTACCCCTATTCCTTTTCAATTCAGCATTTTTGGGTTAGTTTAATAATCAGAGCATCACAGTCAAATCTTTCATCTGCTTCACTTAGTTGAACAATTACGTAAGTCCCCTTGGAATACCCAGCATATTCACATCAACCAACTGAGTCTATTCGCAATAAAAGGAACCTTGGAGTTGAACACATGAACTTTCACGCAATCTTAGCATGCGGGATACTTTGATCAAGAGAGAATAGAGTGACCGTTGGACATTTTATTCTGTGTTGGTGTTGTCATAAAACACACGTCAACAGGAAGCACAACAGAGGGCTCCATATGGGCTACAGAGAGTAAAAGGCAAAAAGAATCGGCATAGAAAAGTTGAATCGACAGGATCATGGCTTGAGGGAGAAACTGAAACCCAAAGTAAACATTCCATAACTGTACAGTTGGCAAATTCAAAAGGAGATTCAATACGGCGTAGAGCCAACCTGGGCATTACCATACGGCAAGTAGACAAGGAAGAATTGTGGAACGAAATGTAGTCTCTACAAAAGGCAATTAAGTCATGTCCATATAGGGAGACAAGGAGGGACATACTACACAATGAAGGTGTCCTTGCATGAAGAAAAGATGACATAAGGCGAGCTACATAACATAATAAAACTATTGGCGGAAATCATACTCCAAAGCTCACAAGGGGCATAGCCATCAGAACAGTGCGAGGTGAGGAAGCAAATTGCGTAAAATCTGTATTTTCTGGCTTTGTCAGCATTATTTTTGCCACTTAGAAAATCATGAAAATGAGGTGCACCATGGAGTTTTGTATGGTTTTGTGAAATGTTCCCCTTAATTTTTTCCCTTGTTTTTAGTTCACAACAATGCAAATCATGCACCCGTTAAGAATTAGCTCCAAACCAAAGCACAGCTGAAACAACTCTAACCAAAAATGCGCCCTAAAACCACTTAAGGAGGAGGGGCAGGCATATGGTCAGAGGATCCCTAGGATCTAATAACTTGATAGCAACTGAAAATGAAGAGCTAAACTCGACACCAAGAATGTGCACGCAAGATCCCTTTGCAAGGCGAGGTGCTAACATATGGTGGAGTGCTAGATATTAAACTGAAATAAAACTTCTTCTGCTGATGCAGGCATCCACAAGCGGTTGGAATACTCCACTTATTCAGTGGGTGTGATTATTACAATTATTTGAAGGCGGCAAGCCAGACAATTAACCTCACTTCCACTTAAATTGTGGGGGGTATACAATCCACACAACCACTTACTTTTTGTGGGGAGAATACAACAAAATAAATTGCAGCAAAGTAAACTATTGCTGTTAGTACTACTAATCAGCTTACAAACAATTGTCAAACAGCTGCAATATGTCAAAGATAAGCTTTTAAAACAGGCAATGGTTAGAGTATCACTTCCTCTAACATTTACAACTAGAATAGATGAAGAATTGAAGTTCAAAACAGCATGATAATAAAACTTAACTAATCTGATCAGAAACAGAAGGTACAGAAAATCAGACCAGCAAGCTATGAATTCACCAAGATGGACGAAACTCCTCTGAATCAGCTCGGAATGCTTCCAAACCACAGTCGATCAACAGCTAGAAGCAAGGCATCCAATTCCCAATGGAAACTCGAGCAAGAAACAAATGAAAACAGTAGGCACGAATTCCAATGCAAATAACAAATGGTACGGCCACTCAAGGAGGTCGACTTGCTCTTAAAAACCAGAAACTTGATGATTAAATCTGCAAATTTGCAAAAAGGGGCGCCCTCCACAGTAGAACAGCTTGGGCCAATACCCAGAATGAAACGAAATTCAGTGATGAAGCTATGAGGAGAAAATAGCTTCAGCCATGGCAAATCAGCAACTCAAAAAACAGGCTTTACATCAGCAACCTGTTTGATATCTTCAATTTGATGCTCCATCTGCACTCCAAGGTGAAGTACAGTCACAATGATCCACCTAGGAAGCCATAGTTTCAGGCCCGAAGGATGGATTGAATTTGCTAAGCTTCCCCTTAGCCAGGTTCTGGATTCAAACCAGCAGCATAACTTTACTTTCAATTTTCAAAGATGAGATACAAAGAGCAAGGCACCAATATATAAGCTTTACCAAGAGGAGATGAAACATTTCTAACTCCCAAAGAAAACTCTTCCTCTTCCCAAAAGGGACGCCTATCTCCAAAAAGGCACCATTTAAAATATAACAATAAACTCTTCATTCAACTCCTTCAAGTCGTCCCACTTTAGATGAGGAATAAACATTTAATAAAATATTAAATGTATCAACTTTATGGCCCCAACTTAAAAACAACTTAAAGTCATTAAGCTAGGCGTGGGGTACAACATCAAAACACAATTTTAACTAAGTATGAAACTTAGTCCAAGGAGACAACTACCACCAAACTGGAAACTGAGACATTACCAAAATCTGGATAATGAACTGCACAACACTGCTGATGAAGACACTACCAAAAATAGGCTTACTAAAAATAGCCAATGCTAAAAATAGTAAGATCAGATCAAAACCACAGTAAACCAAGCTAAGCAGGAAACACTGGAAATCCCAATTAGCTTAACTGAATAGCCTACAGATTTTCGGAAATAGGCTAACAGTTCACAACAAGGTCATCACTAAAAAGGGGACATTACATTTAGGTTTTTTGTATGTCATTGTCCCCAAGCCCCCACAATGGGCGCTGCCCCCAGACCCCCACAAGGGGCGCTGCCACTTGACCCCGCCACAGGCATTGCCCCTAGACCCCGCTAGGGTCATTGCCCCCAAACCCCCATCAACTTCAATTGAATTGCCAAATCCCAATGCAGCCAACCACTGCAATACAGCCAGAGCCCGCAACCTCACACCCAAAGTCACCAGTATCACAATTAGTTCACCTCGCGCCACGATCACACACAACACCATCACAATTGGACATGGGACATGATTCCTTAATGGTACATGAATTCGAGCGGATCTTGGCAGTTACGAAGTCAACCGAGACTACCAGGCGAGAGTTGGCAGACAAGGATCGAGTGTTGGCCGAGAGGAATAGAGTGTTGGCTCAGTTGGCTCGAGTGATAGTTGTCGAGCAGACGAGAGTTGCCACTCTCGAGCGGCAATTGGCAGAAAAGGACCGGATGTTGGCCGAGAAGGATGCAGTCCTAAGCAAGAGGGATAAGCAATTGGCAGAGAGGGACACACAACTAGAGGATGCACAGCATAGGGCAATGGTGAGGAAAAGTCAACTAAACTAAAAAGACAAGGACTTGGCTAGCCCATTTTTGGTTTTCAGTCATCTAGAAGACAACTGCTTTGTGGGGGGGAATGATGTAGTCGGTCGAGAGTGTACTTGCTCGATCGTGAGTCATAAATAAATAAAACTTTAGTTAATGTTATTATTTTCTATGTACTTGTCATGTTCATTGTCTCGAGAATTAACTTCCTAACGAAGTAGTTAGTTATAATGAAGGGATGTGACAGTTGGTATCTCAATGTAATATCCCGCCCTGAACAGAGATATTTGCTAACTTATTTCTACCCTTCCCTTTGTTTTCGGTTTTGAAGTTTTTAAAGATATTACCAGATAATGCATAAAATTGTAGAACAAGAAACGTTGAAGCACAAGTATATTATCTTATCAGATTAATTAATGCCATGAAATTACATTGAAAGCATTGATACCCGAATAACAACTTCTAATCGTGAAACTCTGTAAACCCTTGTTCTGAAACTCTTCTGTAAATCGATGAAGCACAAATGTGACCTCTGTATGAAGCCACCAATCAGCAAACCTCATATGATCTTCACACCCTTAGTAAGCTCGATACATGAAGCAGCTATACTCTCCAAGACGGTTGCAGCTGAAAACCTTAGGCCTCCGCCTCCAGAATGCAAAGCACAAAGCCAATTTCATAAATGATCAAGAATGAATAAAATGTCTTCAAAATGCCTTTATATACTTCTCCCCAAGAGGTCGCTTTCATATGAGGCCTTTTTAATCATTAAAATATATAAAAATATGCCTTTGTCACCCTATTTAATTAAATCCTCAAAGTGGGCGCCCATCATAAGTTATAATGACTTGACTTTATATCATTAAATGCACTCTTTATTATAAAGTCAATATAAGTCATTAATATATGCACTTTATAATTGCTTAATATTAAAGCATAACTTTAATAATAATTATAATATTATAACTCCATTAATAAACATCATTTATCAACTCCACTAACACCATAGGCTAGCCCATTGCATTATTTGCCCAGCTAGATGCCTTACTAAAAATAGTAAGGTTGGCCTTTATCGACTCACTAACTTACTATAAATAGTAAGTGTATTAAAACAGAGCCAAAACACCCTGAATAACATCGCCTCAAAATAAGCTAAGGATCTGGAGATGAAAACACTACCAACTGCCATCAAAAGAACGCAAAAACTCCAACACTAGGCCCTCTAATCATCCTGATTAGCCTACGAGGACCCGATGATAGGCTAAACCATAGTTGAAAAAATCGCGTATTACTCGCCTAAAGTGCAAGTAATCGCATTGCAAACCCTCAAGCGAGTAAATCACTGCATTACTCGCCAATGAGTTATAGCAAAAAATCATAGCACGTTTTGAGTAAAAAATCGCGAAAATGCGCGCGCCAATGGAGAAAAACGCGGCACGAAGAGGTATGAGGTCGCAGAAAAGCGAACCCTAATTTCTAATATGCTTTTTTATCATCTAACTCCCAACGGCGGACGCGACCAAGGCAATTTTCGGCGAACAGTTGTAGAAGATGGACGCGACACAACGAAAAGCTAGTGCACCATTACAGTCTCACAATTTACAGAGGTCGGCTATAGATTAAAAACACGACTTCATTTCTCCCAAAAAAACGCAACTTTCAGTTTGTTTACGCCTGCATCTAGTTTGAATGTGATCGGGCTTGAAGCGAAAGGGCACAAAAATTGCTTCGAAACAATAGTTCTTCTATAAAATAATTTATTAAATCAAATATTTAGCATTATATTTCTGTTGGCGAAATTTGTAATAATATATATAATAATAAATAATAAATAAACAATTTATATAATATGTATAACTTTATAATTATTTATATATAAACAATATATGATTTATGTATAAACTATAAACAACAAATTTAAATATGTGTAAATTTAATTATTCTTTATATAATATTGTATATATTGTTTGTTTGTTTGTTTATTATATTTATATATAGTTTATTTAATTATATATAATTTATACATGTATATTGTTTATTAAATATAAATTTATACAAATTTAATTATTCTTTTTATAAATAATAAATATTATATATATTATTTATTATATATAATATTTTTGTCTAATGAATATATATATAATATGTATAAATTTATAATTATTCTTTTCTAATTTGAAAGGTTTTGAAGTGTAACTTTATTTAAATATCATTAAAATATAAAGTTTACATTTGGTTCATACTAATTTTGTAAAATTGTAAACTTTACATAGTAAATGAAAACACAAGTATTTAATATGAAGTAAACTGATTACATGCACATAAATGATTCATAATTTCATACGAGGATTTGAAGACTATTTTTAAAAATTGTGTATTTTCAAATGTTCGATAAATTTGCCAAGTTATTGCCGAGTTTTTTCCCGAGTTTTTGCCGAGTCCCAAGTTTTCAAAAAATTTGGGCTTGTCGAGTTATTGCCGAGTCCGAGTTTTTCAACTATGGGCTAAACCACCAAAATCTGATGCTCGCTCAAAAATGGGACTGTACAAAAATGGGACATTACAGTCCGCCCTCCCTGAAATTGCTTGTCCCCAAGCAATCGCAACTGAATAGATGACACCACCACAAGAGGCCCAAGGGAAGTGTTGGCATTTCAAATCGCACCTCTGGAATGCGGTTTGGAAACGAACAGCTATGTGCAGTAACTTGCTCTTCAAATTCGGAGGGGAAGCTCCCTCTTTTGCTAAGTTTGTTAAAAGAAAGTAAACTATAGCTAATTTGCCTATCTTTTTGTTTCAGCTGCGAGAACACAAGGTTATAGAACTCTTAACGTTGCAGCTGAGGTTTTCTCTTTAATGAAACTATCAACTACAACTAACCTACGCTAATGACGTTTCTAGCCTCTCAAGTAAACGCAGAGCAAGAGAGTTAGAAATAAACAAGATTGATTCTCTGACACAGATACTTAGATAAACTTTTTCCAGCATACATCTACTAAATTTCAATGCAAGCTGAAAAGGAGATCATATAAGCATAACACAATAAACGGAAATCTGAGACTTTATATCGAGGCAGCAAAGCACGCTCAAGACTTTATTTTCTCAAACTTTAGGCACAAGAGATTACAATTCTGGGACAGCAAGTTGTAAAAAAATACATGCAACATGCGATCTAACCAGATCAACACTTATCACAAGACACATGCAATGGACAAGGATTTGCAGCTAAAAGAGGTAGGAAAATTTTCTCTTAACACAAAGTGAACTAAAGCTAATCGATAACAAGCTTGAAGGCATAGGCTCAACAATTTGTTATCACAAGCACGGTTAAAGAAAAATGAGCAAACACTGCTCTTATTTATAACTAAGCAGAGGAGTAGGGAACCCTAAAATCTCCTTGCTTTTACAACTAATACTTGCTAACATGCAAGCTTTATTTCTAAACCTAAAGAAGATAAGTATCTACAACTAAGAAAGCATCAAAAATAGAAAGTGCCAACTATTACAATTGTTTTCTTTCTCTTCTCAAAAGAATGGATAAGAATTATGACAAGAATAGAAAGAAAGCTGGAAAGAAAGCTTCTAGATGAAAGCTGATTTTATATCTCAAGCATATCCGCTAAAAAGCGGGAAACTGTATCACGGTCAGGTGCATCAATACTATCAATAGCAAAGTTTCGTTTTTCTAAGATTTCTTCGCCATCTGCAATAGATCTCAAGAAATCTTCATTCTCCTTAGCCGCTTTCTCGAACTTTGCTAACATCATCGAAAGTTGACTCATTCTTCTATCACTGCCATTGCTGCTACGAACAACACTCTGAAACTGTGTCTGGACTTCATCAAGCCCAACATAGGAACCATCATCCTGACAATACTGGCAAGGAATTCCTGTGACAAACTTCCTTATGAATTCGAGAGCATCAACAACCCTTTGTTTGTACACAACAAACTCCTCGGAAATCCTCTCATAAGTTTTCACTTTGAAGAAGTGATATTCCTTCCATGCAAGGATTTGTCTTTTATGTTCTCTAGCAACAGTTGAGCCATATGTTGTGTCTAAATCTGCAATAATGATTTCATGCATAGGCTTGACTTCTTCAATCAACTGCTTGAATCCCTGGATGCCTTGACGTAAATCATGGGCCTTATATCTCAGCTGAAATATCTGTGCTAGAATTTTTGTGCCCTTAGTGATGATTTCCTCAATCCACTCGTGTTTGTTTCCCACAAATTACCAACTGTCTCAACTGTTGCTGATCAGCTGGTGTCTCTAAAACCTGGGGCAGCAACTATGTTGTTTGTGAAGTGCCATGAATGAAGTTTGAGATGTACAAACGGAGTTGACTGTTTTCAGCCTTGAGGGCTGCCTTGTCTTCCCCATCTTTTTGCACTCTTTCTTGAATGTTTCCTGATACCATCTTGAACAAACTCATGTCAGCATGCCTAGTGCTCTTGCCAAGATTGGCTTTCACCATCACTGTAATGACCTGATCCTTCGGTAAAATAAAAAAAAATCAATTTACATCAAAAGAGTAAATAAACGTGCTAACAAGTTATTGCAACATAATTTTTCTTCCCTTTATTGATAATATATGAACAAGATATCATAATGAAATTACAATAAAGATTCCATGTCATTACAATAACTTCACAAATACAAGTAACGATAACACGTACCTCAACTAACTTAGCTCCAATGAGCTTTAGAACAAATAGTAGTAAGAAGGTCCAGGAATCCACCTTTCAAATCTTGGTACTTCAATACCCTTCAGAGGAGGAGAAGCATCACTCGGGCGCTTTTCTGCCAACCACGGACTTATAATGCGGTCCCCCGCACATCTATCATTCGATAAATGGCCCTCCCTTCAACGAAGAGATTGGTAGGGTAACCGATACTGTTTACCAACTGAGCATAGTGGTGTGTCCTACATAACTAGAACCTGTGCATCCGGAAAACTCTCGCTCTAGCATGTAATATGGGATCACGGTGAACTGACAATGTAATCATCGCCCAGTCTAAGAGGATGTAGGTGCATTACACTACTTTGATCCAAGTGTTTCATACAGTATTTCTACTAAGGGTCAACTGTCACATACACTATTCAGAGTCGATTTGACTTAGGGCTATATTACACTACGCGTAGGTCTTTGTCTTCTAATGGGTAATCCGTACCTCAGACATCCTACATCATACTGTACTACTAGAAATGAATCAGCATAATCAAGTAATTCACATTTCCCCTCCTATACTGGAAATCTTTATCCTAGGAGTAACTCAACTTACCTAAGTTAACCCAATAACTAAAGCTGAAGAACTTACTTGACTCCTATCCTCATCTCAATCCTAGCATATAGTAACTAATGATAACAATACTCTCCTTATATGGAGATCATACAATTTAATGCAGAATACAATTAGAATGTAACCATTCACTTCTTATGTACCAACATAAATCATTCTATGTCCCAACATCGCCAGTATAATTAAATACTTATGTTGTACTTTATGTAATATAGTTGAATTCCTCAATCAAGTACTTTCTCCTATGATGGAGTACTTAAAACACATTATAACAGCAGCTCCAAGGTTTCAATACCTTTTATCCGAAAGCAAACAAGCTCAGCAAATATTATTCGTGCAAACAACTTTCTCTTACTATGGAGATCATTTAATTAATGCTCTCACAAATTTTCACCTTTTATTCTTTCTTATCTAGAATGCCTCTTTTATACTTTTCATAATAAAAATGCATCTTTTAAACCTTAAGCATCTTATTCCCTAGATGCAAGCTTTCATGCTGATTAATGAACACACACCAAAAATTCAAGAAACATACACTAATTTAAGCACAGACAGCAAACATAATCTTTTCCAGAATAATTAAGAATTATAAGAGAATATCCCATGCGTGGTTTAAAGCTTTCCTCCAACGAAGATGGATTGGTCTATACTTAAAGCACTTCCAGACTAACAGCAATCCTCTGATTAAACTATGTTTCCCTCTCAGAAATTGCACACTCAAAAATTGATACACAGCTGGTCAGCTTCTCAATTATGACTCAGAATTTATGATGAATTACACTTTCAGCAGTATGAAGGTATGACACTCAGAATTGCGAATATTTCACACTTCCAGAAATTGATAACATACTCTTGCAATACGCAAGCTCAAGCTGGGCAATGAGAATAATTATAATTGCAGAAGGAATGAATTCGATGAGTGAAAATGAATGAGTGAATGAGAATGATATTTCCCAGCAGTATGAAGGCTTTATATAGAGCCTCATTCTCCAACGCATTCCTCACGGGAAGGCATGGCAATTGACAGGTATGTGGCGGATGGAAAATCCCATACTCAGCGAATTGAGAAGATGATTCGACCATTAATTTGACAGCAGGTGAAGAAAGATTCAAATTGACTCCATTCAAAGAGGAAGGATCGACACCTCCAGCAATGGCGCAATTCAATAGGTAAGAGATATTTTGAGTGACAAAGTCTTTCATAAATTTCTCATTTTAATCCCTAATTTCAGGCGTCCATTGACACACTGCAAGCCGCGTCTACATTTCCTTCAGCTGAGCGCTTCAACAGGCGCGTGCGTCTCTCCTCCGCCATTTTTCATATTCACGGGAAGTTTATTACAGTTTTCCCAAATATTTGAATTTCAACCTTATAAAGTATAATGCTTATTGAACATCATATTTCCTTCATGCGATTTACCAAGGTTATTCAACCCGATTTAATTCATGATGAAAATAAGAAAAGGTCAATTCCATAATACTTAGGAAATAATTTGATTTCCTAAATATGTGATGATAAATTAATCAAAGATTGATTTTCATTTTATTTAAATAATTTGACTTCCATGGTTTGCTATATAAATATTTAATGAAATAGGAAATAAGTCGATTTCCTAAGTGAGAGATTAATCTTTAATTGATCTGGAAATAAATTGATTTCCATAGTTTAATTATATATTTTATTATATATATGTACAATTATAGTTTTAAATATTTAAAACATATTTATATATTTATATTTAAATACCTAAGTATAAATATAAATATATATTTATATGTCTAAATATTACTATAATATATATATATATATAACCTTTAATATACAATTACACAAATATAAATATTATCGTGAGCCAGTCAGCATACCTGGTATGTATATTCATACATATATATATAAATATATATATAATTGTCAAGCAATAATAATATAATATTATTAATATCCACACAATAAAGGACGTGTGCATATATACATACATATACCAATATATTCCCCTATGTACACGTATACGTACGTATACCATATCGATACATCCGTATGGCATATCCATTAGCCAATTTAAGCTTGTATCAACATGTCTTATACCTACGAATACGTGTATATACTATACATATGTATATATATACTCACTTCCGATACATGCATCCATTCATGTTACCATCACAATGACTGTAAACAAGCACAAGGATGGACCTCACATAAAACACACAGAAGCAATCAAGACCTCTACTTGCAAAACATACAAGTTATGGATGACTTACCTTAAACTTATACAAAACTGACTTGGTTTAGTCAGTCTAAGGTGAAGTGTGTGTATGCTCAGATAGTCCACTTTACCGATTATCCGACCAAGCTCCTCTCCCGAGTGATACTTCCCCTCCACCTGGAGGAATGGTTCACATACCTGCATCCAATGACACACGCTTTCGAAAGTCATATGTTCACAACATGAGCAGTATACATAACATCTCATAAGTTAGAATATTCAATAATTCATTAACCATCTATTCTCATTGATGCAGTATTTCACCATGAATAACATCAACTGAGACAACATCAAATGAAACAACATCAAGTGATATAACGTTCATATTGATAACAAGGTACAAGCATCATTAATTCATCTCGAGAATTTACATCACATTCACTTTTACCACATCTAGTAATAGTAAATAGTAACCTCACATTTTGGGTTGTAACAATCACAAAATCATCAACATCCACCTCGTGTTTGTTTCTATCTTCAGGAGGTGTAGCCGTCTCCATGACCATCTCACCATCAGGATTTCTCTCAAAGTGCATATGTTTCTTAGCTTTCTTTCTGGGTGCTTCCTGATACACATTGAGATCATCAAGATTCACTTGATATGAAGGCCTTCGTCTTGTCCTTCCCAAGGAGCTCTCAAGCCAAGATGTGGTATCTCTACTAACATCCATGGGAAGTACAACCGCAACATCTTCTACCTCCTCGTCTTCCAAATCAATGTGAATTGGTGAAGACCTCGGGGATGGCAAAAGATCATGTGTCAAGTGCACATCTTTTGTTTCCTCTTGAGGTATGGTCACCAATGGAGGGGCTTCTTTTTCAACCATTGGCTGCTCCAATATGACTATACCCGTGAAGTCCAACCTCTTTTTTGCATTCTTTGTTGACCTACTACCCTTTACAACCTCCTGACTTTTTCCTTTCATTTTCGACTGAGCTTTGGAAGAAGAGGGAAGAGATAAATGTATCCTTGGTGGCTCTGCTACTGGAATGGACTTCTTCCTTTGAAGGACTAAGAAAGTCTTACTATATTCAACAACTTGGCGAGTCCTTTCTTCCACTAAGATGCATTCTTTATTAGCCCAATTAACCTGTGGAAGAGGTGGTTGTTCAATCTGCTTTCGAGTGTAAGCTGGGAGAAGCACGTCTCCGTCATCATCTAATAACCCCTCAATATCCTCAGACAAGCAATCCTTCATCTGATGAAGAGTGAGTCTACTATTGCTACGACTTTGGACCTCAAACTCATCTCTGCAGTTGGCCCAAAAATCCTCAAGTGCGGGCATATGAGCGAAGTTTTGACCAAGTCTGGACACATAGACACCATGGGGATCATAAGATCGTCTCTTGCTGAAAGGCTTGAGACCAAGTTTAGTTAACTCGTTACCCATTATCTTGGCATCTACCGATGACCTGCACCTGTAAATTCCTAATGCAAAAGGGAAGCTGAAGGCTGGTTTCTTTTTGTTTCGCAAGCGAGTGTGAACATCTGATACTTGCCTAAGAAACTCCATACACACAACCTCATCCGACGGATACCTTGGTAACATGAGAGGAGCATCGGAATAGCCATAAACCCTTAAGTAAGTGAAAGTAGCAAACTGAATATACAAACCCGCCCATTCTGACATTGCTGCCCTAGCAATAGATGAAATGCGTACATGTAGTTCATTGTCCAGGTCACACACTGTATACATTAGGAATGCTTCATTCACTCTTTTGTAATGGTGTGATGATGCAACAAACTCCAGCTGAGTGTAGTAATTGTAGACGTGTTGTATATTTAAGGATCCCTCAGTGTTTAACCCTTTGAATTTGCCTTGGAAGGCAACCAAGTAGACTAGGTAGGAGATCATGTGGAATTCATGCCAATTAAAATACTCAGTTATCTGATGATCAAGGCAGTCACTGATCAATGTAGGTCAGTCATAGAACTCCGTCTTCTTCATGATGTGAGGTATCACATAAAACATCTAGGGCTGAAACTTCGTTGCATCTGTCTGGCCTGTAATCCGGTTGAGCAAGGTGATTATTATGGCAATCTCATCCTTAAACTCGCCTCTCCCAACATTCTTTGGCAATGTCTTATGTTTTCTTTCATCCATTTTGTTGCAATCTTCTTGCTGTACTTCTCTTTATGCATTTCCCATAAACTTTCACATTCATCTCGAGAGCTAGTAACACTTCCAGACCAAGGTGGAATTGAGAAACATCTTTCTATCATATCAGGCTTTAGGCCGCAAATAGTTCTCCCTTCCACTGACTAAATCTCCCTCGCTGCAAGATTGTAATGCATGATGCAAGCAATTACGAATTCCAAGCTTTGAACTGAAAAGGGGATGGATGCTGCTGCAAGAAGACCTGAATGGCCAAGGTGCCTTGATGGTGACATTGCCTGCATCTTCCAAAGCATGCAGATTGAATACTGGCTTAAAGTGGTGTAAGTCAGTTTCAACTATTTCAATGAAGTCATGGTACAATGATGATTTAGTCTTGAATTCAGTGGGAGTGTACTCCATTTCTGCAAAACTCAAAGATTGACTGTAAACTCGCCTATGTTCTGACAAGTTTTGCACAACTTTCTATTTTTAGCTTAGCTGATTTTCTTCGTCGAACGGATGAATTTTTTGGAAATTATTCTGAGATATGGGTTTTGTTCATAATTTCGTTACAAGCAAACCCAGATCGTCCATTTTTGAAAATTCCGAGTGTAGACTGAAAAAAGTAGCAAACCCTAATTTTCTTCGAAAAAGAAGAAAAAAGCTGGCATCTGGGTATTGTTTAGAGGCACATTCTGGATGAACCCATTTGATCAAATTTAGAAAACCTTGAAGTTTGACTGAAAAAAAAGCCACTTGAAATTTCACTGAAAAAGTTGTGATATGGGTTTTGTCCAGAAGAATGTTTAAGATGGACCCAAGAGATTAAAAATTGTAAATTTTGAAGTTTTCTCTGACATTCGTAGAAAAAGCAACTGCTACAACTTGAGAAAATTCTTCAAAAATTATCCAGAATCATAAACTGAGATGACTGAGATGCTCTATTTCTCCTTGGACGCCACCTGCAAGAAAATATGAAAAATGGGTGCCTTAAATAAGCTATCTTGAGAAAAACAGCTTTCTTTTGCCCTAACTCTTCAAAACCCTAATCTGAGTTTGTGCAATGAATTTGGAAGTTTTTTCTTCATTCAAAATTTTGAAACTCTCAAAAATTTGACTAAGGCATAAGAGTTTGGGCGCCCTTCTTGGCTAGAGCCGCCTAACTCTTTCAAACTTAGCCATTTTTCAATCATTTTCAACTTTTACACAATTTCCATCCTCTGTTTGATCCTAATTTCCAACCTCCAAATTGATCCGACGGACGAGCTGAATGATTCATCGCGGAGCTTGGTCGAGTTTGACGAAGTTTGTTTGGAGGCATCTTCTGAAGAAAACTTCGTTTGACCCTTCAAAATGTCGGGTGCCTATCTCCTCTAGGAGCGCCCATGTTTACCAGTGTTAGCCATTTTTATAAGCTTCAAGTTCTTGCTTGTCTTCTGACTTTCAAATGAATTCATGATTTCGGGAGTTATACTGATCAGATCAACTAGCTGTCTAGTTCACTGGATAGCTAATGAGATTCTGGAAGGGGTCTCCTAGATACTGCATTTCTAGAAACTATCATCTGAGGCCTCAAAACCCTAGGTGCCTATCTCCTTCAAGGGCGCCCATGTTCATTAGAATTAGCCATTTTTCATCTGTTTTCACCTTCAGAGTTGAAAACCTCTTGCCATGGCCCCTGTTCGATCTAAGTTTGTCGGTGGCTGAGTGATTTGATGAGCTGACAAAGACATCCACTGCGAAGCTGGCAAGAAACTGAAGAGATTGATTATATCTGCAAACCCTAACTGCTGGATTAGGTCCTCCAAAAGGTTGGGCACCCCTGGCCACCTAGGGCGCCTAGAGTTTCCAGACTTAGAATATTTTTCATCATTTTCATGGTTTGTATTCTGCCTTTCAGTTGAAACTCCTCCATTCGATCTCGAATTCCGGATGGCTGAATGATCGGATGACTGCGTTGTCAGGCTCACTGTGGAGCTGAGAAGAATCTAACCAACATTGCTTGGGAGCTCCAACCCTAATTCCATCATTTGATCCTCTGAAAAGTTGGGCGCCTATTCTCTCCAGGGGCACTCATGGCTGGCAGAGTTAGAAAAATTTATGATATTTTCAAGTTTCTTCTTCGTTTGATGTGTTTGCCTTGGCCTCGACTGCCGGATATGAAATTTTTCTAAGGCATGAATGTTTGGGTGCCTATTCTTGATAGGGTTGCCTGAAGTCTCCAAACTTAGCCATATTCTCTCATTTTTCAACTTTTTCAGCCTCCTATATCTGTTTTGCGTTCTTCGTGCACGTTCATCATTGATAGCTTATGTTTAGTGTTTGCATGTTTTGACTCTGTCACCTGGCAGCTAACTGACCTCCATTGATGACCTTGGATCTCCAAAAAAAGCTTTTGAAAAAGCAGAATAGACCCACTAGGGCAAAACTGATCTTTTCGTGATTCTGACTACACCAACCTGATGAGGAAATATTTTGAGCCAATCAAAATCAATCTTAACCCTAGAAGTCAAAATTTCTATTTTTAGACAATTTTGCCAGTATCCGTTTTGAAAGAAACCTAGAAAAAGTTTCTATTTTTAGAAAATTGCTAAAAATAGAAATTTTCCTAAAATTTAGGGCTGAAAAATTGAAATCTAGGTTTTGTTGATTTGGTCATTCTGAACCGACCCAGATTGTCAG
The DNA here is from genome assembly GCA_007115665.2 of Sequoiadendron giganteum. Taxonomy (NCBI): domain Eukaryota; kingdom Viridiplantae; phylum Streptophyta; class Pinopsida; order Cupressales; family Cupressaceae; genus Sequoiadendron; species Sequoiadendron giganteum. Next base: position 255,868 of record CM021106.1, on the reverse strand, counting down.
ATTTTTTAAAAATTCAAGTTTTCGACCCCCATGCAAGACATGCAAATCCCCAATTTTGACTTTTTTGATAGATTTTGACAAGACTTTAACTCATTTCTTGAAAATGCCTAAGTGTAGCAAAAATTTTAATTTGGGGTACAACAGGAAGAACAGTAGAATGACACACATAACTGCAAATAACCCTTGCCGCACCAAAAAAAGCACAACTGAATAACACACAGACCAAGGTCAACCCCTGTACCATGTGTCACGAAAATATGTTCACTAGGAAGACGCAACCAGTAGAATGCCCAACAACATATCCTTTGTAGAAATCAAACTAAGCTCAACATCACTATAGGTAACTACCCCAATGTCGGACAATCTACCAATCGTAACAACAAAGCAACATATTCCTAGATCCCAAACCCAGAATGGAAGTCTATCATGCATATCACCCACTAACTTCCGCGGCATTATTTTGATATCAACTTCACCATGCTATGAGCGGTGAAGCAACACAATGGGTTCCAACCAAACTACAGTGCCAAATCTATCACCTCTTGGATCCCAATATAACCGAAACTCACATCCATCCGTCATGCAAAGATAAGAATATCTGAAAGTGTCTGTAACACAACATCTCTCTCCATCCTCTGCTAAACTCCCACAGATGTGCTAACTATCCCTCATAGGTGTTGGAAGATATGTAACGACTCCTCCCACATCGAGGGAATGATAAAACTCTCCATCACCACTAAAAAGACTAAACATGTCATCATGCCAACTGATACCACAACCTCCCTGAAACCATGTATCCACAGGAAATCTCTGTGTCAAAGAAGTAGCAAACTCTGTAAGATAAATATCAGCATGATGGTAATCTGATCTCTAACCCTGCAACTAATTCCCTGCAAACAACTGAATCAGGTACTTGCAACCACTAGTTCCATCTTCTGAAGATGGTAACTCTTCATCCCACAACGAACGATATAAATCCTGAACCAACCCACAACTACACATCATCGAGTCATCAATGTGTGGACTAAAGGAGAAGTGATGAGCACTCCTTACTATGCAGTCAAGATAAAATGCTCCAACCTCTGTCAAAGGCTGACCGTCATAGCTACAGGGAACACACTCCTCATCACTCTCATCACTGGAATCAGAAGGTGGCTCATGTCTCTGATCCCAAATAGCTAATTGGGTAAATGTTCTCTCTAATCTCTCTGCGTACCCAATAGCATACTCTTTGTCATGAAACAAGTGGAGGTACTCTGATTTTATCGCCTCCAAAGCACTCCAGATGAACCTCAAATCGCAAATATGAGTACCAGCCAAGACCCCATACTATCTCTCCTGAAACTCAACTCTCCAAAGTTGGTACTCAATAAATTTATTAGTGCAATCAAAGCAAGATAAGGTTGAATCAACCTTCTCTCCTGTAACCTTCAACTAATCTCTCCACCTCTGTGGCTCACTAAGTTGTTGATCAAGATCAACCGGATGGGATGAGAACTTTGATTTGCTTCTAGGAGAGGGAAACAAATCAACATGAGAACCAATCTCCACACTAGATGACGCCCTGCATATCTCCTGTGAAAAAGATGGAGTAATGTTGTGTTCAGTCACACAACTCTCAGTAGAATCAACCACCTCATCACACAAGCTATCAATATCCCACTCTGCATCACCTATAACAAGTCTATCCTCAGAGACCCCTGAAGCATCACATGGTTCCTTGCTACTCTCAACCAATGCACTCATCCCATCTATATCACGTGCACCAGTAAGAGTAATGGATGTAGTCACATCCTCAAAGTGCTCCTTACCACTATCTGTGGGTGTATGCTCATCACCAGTTACTGTCATAGATATCATGACTATAACTGTTGGAGATGAAGACTGCGCTAAGCTCAACTCCAGGGTAAGCTCATTGTTGTACCCAAAATAAAAAAATTGGTATTATGCTTAAATTGAGCTAAACAATGTAAAAATGTCGTCAAAAGTATGTTTTAGGTCAAACCAAACATAAGGTCTTTGTGGGTTTCTGTCAAGGAACCTGTTGTGACCTTTTTCACACATCACCCCATCCAAGATGGGGACCCCCTAATTTTTGCTCCATTCTGGTCTTTTGGCTTTCGTTCTCTCTATCTCTGATCTTTTGTCCTTCCGAGGATGTCCCGTCTTTGACCTAGGTTGAAATGAATGCCAAGTCTACAAAATTAGGGTTTCCATCCTTTAGGCTTGTTTCAAGTCAAATTGAGTTATCTAGGTGAAATCTAAGTGCACCAGTGCAATCAGGAAGCTCAAGGCAGGATCCCACTAAAATCCTACTGAAATCCGACAACTTACTATTTTTAGTAAGTACCTAATCTGAGGTCTTTTCCTCAGGATTTCGGGATTCTAATTACTTCAACACATTCAGACAGCTTCAGAGCATCCACACGTGAAATTTGAACAGATTCAGACAACTGGCTATTTTAGCAATTCAGCCTTTGGAGGCCATTTTCAGGACTTAAACGTACGATTCTCCAAGATTTCCTGGAGAATGGATCTGGGTTTTTCAAGACCTTCGCCACGGTATAACATGCAAACCGAGTTGAGGACCTTCAGAGTACAGCCTTCAGAGGCTATTTTTAGGGTTTGTATGCAGAGTTTTTCAATGCATGTCCGGATATTCCATGTGGGTTTTGCAAGAGCTTCGCAGTGGTATGACATGCGAACGGAATGAGTTAGTTTTAAGGGACTTACTATTTTTAGCCAGTGCCGAAACGTTGACCAGTTTTTTGGGTTTTTCTGGGTTTTTTGAGATCCCACAAGCACTATGACATGCAAACTCATCCGACGTCCGATGGACCACTTTCCGGACACTTACTATAAATAGCAGCTTCAGCCCAGCGGTTACCTAGCACTTCATTCCAGTGAGCAGAGTGACAAATAGTAGAAATCAAGGCGATCAGGAGCAGTTGGGAGCGCAGGCAAGTCAGATTAGGGTTCCCATGCTATGTCTAAAAATAGATGGAACAAAGTACAGAGATGTCAAAGCGAAGCACGCCACCGGGATCAGCATCCTTCAAGCTACCTACTGACGAAATTTGAGCATGATCTGAATACTTACTATTTTTAGTAAGTCATCTCATGGCTATAAATAGCAGGTCGGTGCCTAGGGCAGGTGTGAACAAGTCTCTCACAGCATCAAGAACAAATGGAACAAATTTCAGAGCAAACAGAGATACAGAAATTGATCAATTTTAGGGTTTGCTAAAAATAGCAAATGGCTAAAAATAGCATGTACTGTGCCAAAGAGGATATAAACAAGGTGACAAGGCCAAGTGGAGGCACGACCACGCCTGCTCCAGCTCAGAACAGGATGAAACACAAGGAAACCCTAATTTGCTAAAAGTGGAAAGCCAAGGCATGGCTAGGGCATTGAAGGTGTATAAGTGATGACTGACATGGAGATGTATCAAATGCGCCTAAGGTAGGGAGAAAATTGCTAAGTATGGAATTTCCCTCATGATATGCTAAATGCGCCTTCAAAGATAAAATGGAAGTAGAGTATGCCATATGCGCCCAAGATTTCCTGGAGCAGGGGTCAAATGCGCCCACAAGTACCCCTTCCCTATGGCAAATGCGCCTAAGGTAATAAGGTAACAAGGTAAAAGGTGAAACGTTGAGTGGTAAAAGGGAAAAGCGCCAAGGTAAAGAAGTTTCCTCCTCACCATGTGAAATGTGCTTGGGAATGGAAGTCCACCATGTGAAGTGCGCTCAAGGAAGGTGAAAGGTCACCATGCGCCAAAGGCAAGGTAATACTAAGGGTGGCGTGATTTTTTTTAAAGGCTAAGGGTCAAATGTTTTTCCTCCTCACCATGTGAAATGCGCCCAAGGAGTTAGGACTTGGAAATGAAAATTGCTAAGTATGAGAAAGGAAGTCTAGGCGTGGAATTGCCTAAGGAATGGAATGGAAGCATGGCATGCTAAATGCGCCCTTCAGAGGGTAAGGTGATCAAATTTAAATTTTAAAATAAATTCCTAAGGCATTTTCTAAAGAGAAAATGAAAATACGCCTACAGGTAGTGCTAAAATTTCCAGAGTAAAAGGGTCTTCAGAGAGGAAATTCTTCAGAGGGAAAATCAAAGAATAATGTCGAGGCAGAGAAACTTGAGATTGCAGGAGTGGAAGACATCCGGATGTGAAGAGAAATAAACCTTAGCCATTTTTATTATTAAAAATAATAAAAATTAAAAGTACCCCTTCGTCCGGATACACATGAAAACGATGGATTCTGAAAAGAATTTTCTTCTGGGTACTGAACGTTTTCAATCCAGAGATGATTCAAACTTACTCCACGCCTCGCTCATATCGTTTCGGTGGATATTTTGCCCAGTGCCTATTTTAAATAAAATTCCTAAGGCAAATTTGAACAATTTCTCTAAGGCAAACAAATAAAACGAATGAGATGTATTTCGCTAGAAGTTTAAACTGGATAATTTTGCCAAAGCGAAGGTGAGATCAAATGACTTAGCTAAACAGTTCAAAATTGTTCAAAGAGTGAGTGATTTAATATTTTAAAAAAATCAAATGCGATGAGGCAGGCGTGTGCAAAGATGATGAATTCATGATTCTAGAAACTTGAGATTCTAATGCCTCAGATGACAAGTGTTACGACTGGAAAAGAGAGGGAAAGTAGAATTCGAAAATGTGCTAAGTATAGCCTCTGCAGGAATTCGACCTGGTTATAATATTCTGAGTTTCTTCATTCTCCTCACAAGTTGTTGAATGCAGAGCATTTGCTAAAGCTGAAATACGAGTTTGCAGAGATGTAAAATATTCTCAAGCTGCTAGAAGAGTTCAAATTTGTGAAGTGTGAAGTTGTTGAAGTACATTTTTGCTGAGAAGTCTCAAGTTGCTAAGAGGTGTGAACTTCCTAGTTTCCAGTTGCTGAGAAGGTACGACTTTGTGAAGAAGTTTCATTCGACTACTCAGATAAACAAGGTTAAGTCTGGACATTTTTTGAAGTTGCTGAGAAATCTGAAGTTGAAAGGGGCTGCGTTTGCTGAAAGTTCGAACTTGTGAAGACATTTACAAGTTGCTGAAAATACGTTTTTTTTAGAGGAGAAGTACGAATTTGAGAGAGGTCTCAAGAGCTGCAACAAATACCGAAATTTCACAGCTGAAGTGAACAAGACAGTTGAGGTTTGCAGTTGGAAATGGCAGAAGTGTTGCAGCCTTTTTATTTAAAAATCTGCTGGCACCCTCAACGGTGATTATTTTATTATTTTTAGATCTTGTTTTCTAACTATCTTGCCTCTTTGCAGAATGGCCGAATCAAGCAGAAGAGCTGCAAGCAGGAACAACCACACCGAATCCAAACAAGCAGTGATCAAGAAACTGAGCAAGTCATTCTTGCCAGAGTCAAAATTTTCATCAAAGCTAGGCAGGCTGGCTGACACAAATTTAGGCTCGTTCAACCTGGAGGCATTCAGAAGGAGGATAATGGGGACTGGAGGCCATCACCCATCAGTGACTTCGCACAGTATTGTCAGAAGTGGACTGTATGCAGCTGTCAACTTTCCGCCAGCTATCTGGTGCCCAGAGCTCATCATGGAATGCGCACCACTACAATGCAGAACAAAGGACAGTCACTTCGCCAGATGGCAAGGTATTGGCTAACCTGACATCGGAGGCAATTGGGGAGGCGTTTGGGATTCCAGTGCACGAGAAGATGGTCTCTAAGACGAAAGAAAGGGCTGAAAGAATGTATTCATCTACAACAGACCGGTGTACTGATATCATAAATACTAGGTGGATGATCAAACCCAAGCCAACTCGTACAAAATTGCCCAAACAGATAGTCTCAAAAGATTTGAGGCAAGAGTTTGGTGATCTGATTATGATGTTGAGCAGAGTTGGAGGATGCCCCCAAGCGTTCATCTTTGAACCTTGGATGTTTTATTTCGTCAACTTGGTACTAGAGGGCAAAGATCACATGGACTGGGCACTATTGATCAGTGACTGCATTCATGAGCAACTCCATGGGGTGAGGAGAACGAAAATGTTTTATATGAGCTCTTACCTTGTCTATATGCTGGCTCGCATGACAAAGTATAGAGGGATCTCCTACAAGGAACCAATTGGATGTGGTTCCCATCAGTTTAAAATATATGAGGCTTGTCCACAGTTGCATTTGACAAGCACAACTAGTTACAAAAGGGTCAACGACGCCTTCACGATGCATATCACGAGGACCTTGCAGCAAAGAACCCATCACAGAATATCCAGGGAAGCACAGGAAATGATCGAGAAATTCGGATGTTGGTTTATCCAATTTCCAAAGTTCACCTACATAAGGCTGCAGGGATTTTCCTCTTATCCTTACAGATTGCCTCGGTATCCCACAAACAGGATAGTGATGCTGGAAGTATCTAGGCAACTGATTGCCTATGATAAGATTCAGAAGAAGAAAAAGAAAGGTGGACTTGGATTCCCAATAGCCATGGGGAATTCAGATGAAATCTGCCCATCACTGCAAGCAGCAAGGGAGGCGGAAGCGGAGCTCCAATTCTTTCACCTTTCCTATCACACCAACAGGCACTACTACGATCCCCACAGGAACATCAGATGGATATTGACAGAAGAGTTCAGGCACAAGGCGCAGATTGAAGACTTTTGGGCCAGTGCAGTGGATGAGATCGAGGTTAGGAAAAGGATGTTCTCTCGGATACCGTTGGTGATGGTCAGAGAGTGTGAGATTGTCCCAGTACCGGATCAGATTGAGGAAGACATAAACGTAGTACAGGCTGAGTACGAAACAGTGAGAGATACGCCCCTATCACTCCTAGATTGGTCGGAGCCTGAGATCACCGACTTGGATACACTTTGTATCCCAGTCTTGACATTTACACGGAGTTGGGTAGAGAGGCATGTCAGCCAACTCAAGGGAAGGTCAATTCCACTCACGTACAATTTGATGGGAGACAGCAGATTACCGACAACTAATCAAAGGAGACGGAGTAATCCAACCCCAAAGCCTAGAAGAAAGGAGCCAGTTCGACCTGAGCCTGTGGTAGTTGAGGAGTCCTCGCATACGCCATCTCGGGCACATTCTCCAAGCTTACAGGAGGTGTCATTGTTTGTTGATCAAAGGGAGAGATTGGATGTAGAGCAGACAATGCAAGTGGCAAGTCAGCCACCTCGTAGAGAATCAGTGGGCCAGAGCATCAACATGCCCCGAGAAGATAATCAGCAAGAAAATCAGCAAGAGACAGATGAGGGGACGGTTACTGATACTCAATTTCAGCAAGAGATTGAGGCAGCTCTCGAGGATGATGCTACTTCCGATCAGGATGCCCAGAGCTCAGGAGACACTGAGCCCATTGATAATGATGAGCCTCGCCGAAGCGAAGGCAAAAATGAAGTTCATGAGGTAGAGGCCGAGGTGGAACAGCCTTTTATTATATCAAACACACCACAGGAGGTGCCAGAATGGCTAAGGGATAGAATGAGGCGTGATCCTGTGGATGAGACCGATCCCGCAGCTGAGATGGAGGAATTATTACAGACGATCAACGCACCTCCAGCAAAGAAAAAGGCTAGGAAGTTCTCTAAAATATCCACAGATGAGGATGGGTCTCGAACTTTACATGTGGCAACGCCTCGGGTAGAGTGTGATCGGGATGAGGTCGTTCCCGAAAAATAATGTTGTTACAACTATAGAACTTGGCCGCCCTACTGGAGCACAAGTAGTAGAGGAGTGCGATAATTCCTATCGAGCACTCAAGGATAGATTGTCCTATGTTGAGGGCAAATACAAGAAATTAAAGGTAGAGCACAAGACACTGATTTGCTACGTGCAGCACTTGTCCCGTCCTTGTGGGCAAGAGAATCCGGCAATTGAGCCTCCAGCTGAATTTTCCAGGGAGTCAATCAGTGGGTTAGAGGATTTGAAGAGAATGGCACAACAAGTAGACAAATGGGTTGCTAGCGTCCGTGCAGAAACAAGGAAGTTTATGGAGGATCTTGCACATGCCTATCGGCAAGCCTCCGATATTATGGCAAGGACGGATGCAGTTAACCTTGCTTGGGGTGAGGCGCGTATCTATCAGACGAGAGTTGTTCTCCGTTTAGGGGCTTTGATGGGCATACCTCAACAGACTTTGGTTGAGGGAGGTGTTATTCAGCAGGGGGATAGATACGACTTTGTCGGATGGTACTCTTCAGTAGTCACAGGCCGGGGATTCTACGATGCATCACAGACAGATTTTGTCAGGGTCAGAAAGGCCATGACGAACATCCTAGATGGAGTTCTCAACACATTGGAGGCAATCTTTGCCAAGAGGTTGACTTCTGAAGAGGTGACTGTAGATGGATTGAAGGACAGATTGACGCCATTCTTTTCTGAAGTGAAAACCTTCACGCAGGATGATTTCGAGAACACTGCTACGTTCTCCAGTATCATACAGAACACCCAAGACGCCCTTGTTGCCTGGAAGAAATCATGTGTCCGGCATGGGCAAACAATTACAGTTTTAGAATTTCAGTCGGATCACATTCCTCCCATTTCGGATCAAGAAGTTGAGGCAGTATTGGCCAGGTTCATCAGATTTGCAGCCAGCGAGAAGGAGAAAGGAAACGCCCTTCTGGACGATGACCTTCTGGAGGGAGACGACATGCATTGATGGCGGTTAGAGGTTCATTGATGAGGAGTGGAGGGCGCATTCATTGCCCCACTCCTCTCAGTGGCGGTTTTTAGGGCTGAAACCCTAATCAGGGCTTAGGTGGCTCGATCTGAGTCGTCCATTGTATTTTGATCTAAGTCGTCCCCTGGACTGGGCTAGATATAAAAGGGGTATCCCCCCTCATTTGTAAAATAGTTAGAAGATATCAGAATTAGACAAAAATCAGAGATAGAGTTGAGCTAGCTAGAAGTTAAAGTAGAGCTAGGAGTTAGCTTAGTTGGAAAGGAAAGAAAGACTTTCCCTTTGAAAGTTTTCGTAAAAGATTGTTGTGTAAGACTCTCATGATATAAGGATTTCATTGATTGGTGACTTCATTTTGTGTTGTGGGCAGTTGACGAGATCTTTTCGTCTTTCCAATTCGAATAGAGTGAGTAAAGTAGATTTTGTTTTCATGCATGTAGTTGTTAATTGTGGAATGTGACATTGGTTTGAGCATATCTTCCCGTATCCATACCACTGGCGGACTTGCTGACGGTAAGTCTGCCCCCTGCGTAGTCAACTAGAATCTCAACGCTTAACTTCGATTGTGATTAGTGTGCCCACTTGTTTCATTGTGAAGGGGTGCGCATGGTGAATCTCAATTTGAACATCTTATCCATCCTTTGAAGATTGCACCAGCTTTGTCAGAGTTGTCCGAAGGGGAGACGAAACAAAGTTCGGTTTGAAGATTGTTAAAGCTAGTCCTTACATTCCACCCTTAGAAATAGATAGTAGAATCCCAACCCCTACCTCCTTTAAATTCAGTATTTCCCGGTCCGTTCAAATACCAGAGCATCATAGCCAAAACCTTTCATCTGCTTGGCAAATAAAATCGAACAATTACATAAGTCCCCTTGGAATACCCAGCATATTCACATCAACCAACTGAGTCTATTCGCGATAAAAGGAACCTTGGAGTTGAATGCATGAACTTTCACGCAATCTTAGCATGCGGAACACTTTGATCAAGAGAGAATAGAGTGACCGTTGGACATTTTATTCTGTGCTGGCGTTGTCATAAAACACACGTCAACAGAACCTTTGGTCAAAATTCTGAAAAACTAATAATTAGGGTTTCATACCCCTATTTTTAAGGAAACCCTAAAAAATAAGACTTTCCCAGAAATGATTGAAAATGATTTTGATAGGATTAGTTGACTTCACGATCACATTGATCAAGTTAGAATCATCAAAAGATATGTTTTACTCTGGTGGGTCTATTTCTATTTTTCAAGAATGAAGTTAGGAGCTCCGCAACCATTAATGGCAGATTGGCCAATACCAGGTGCCTCAAGAACTCCAACGAAGAAGCTATGGCGGAAAAGGATGAAAATGATGTTGTTCAACGAAGGAGATTCTCAAAACGGAAAAGGCCAAAATTTGGCTAACTCTGGAAGATGGACATTTTGCTACCAAGGAAAAACACAATCTACAGTTGAAAAAGGCGCCCCTCTTGAAGAAAGGTGCCCTTGGATCTCAGAGGGAAAATTTAGTCACCTAACACCTTTAGATCATGTTATACCCAAAATGAAATTTTTGGCATTGCTTAAATTGAGCTAAACAACGTAAAAATGCCATCTAAAGTATGTTTTAGGTCAAACCAAATATGAAATCCTTGTGGGTTTCTGTCAAGGAACCTATGGTTAAAATTTTGAAAAAACGAAAATTAGGGTTTTACACCCCTATTTTTATGGAAACCCTAAAAAATAGGACCTTCCCGGAAATGATTGAAAATAATTCTGATAGGCTTAATTGCCTTCACGATCACACTGATCAAGTCAGAATTATCAAAAAATATGTTTTACTCTGGTGGGTCTATTTCTATTTTTCAGGAACAAAGTTAGGAGCTCCGCAGCCATTAATGGCAGATTGGCCAGTACCAGGTGCTGAAAGCTAAACCTCAAAAGCTTCAACGAAGAAACCATGGCGGAAAAAGATAAAAATGATGACGTTCAACGAAGGAGATTCTCAAAACGAAAAAGGCCAAAATTTGGCTAAGTCTGGAAGGTGCACGTTTTGTCTACCAAGGCAAAACATAGTCTACAGTGGTTAAAAGCGCCCCTCTTGAAGAAAGGCGCCCTTGAACCTTAGAGGGCAGATCAAAACATCTGGCAGTGTCAAAACAGTCGTCCTCTTCACTTTCATACTAGCTCGACAACGAAACAATCAGCAAGATTATCTGATTCAACAATCATTGACCAACCGTCAGCGAAGTATGGAGGATCCATTGACGACAGAAGTGCCAAATCTGAAAGCTTCAAGGTAAAAGCGCCCTTGCTGGCCAGGGGCGCCCCTCAGTTGCAGACATCAGATGAATCCAAGAGCTGTAGCTTTATACATGATATCTTTCCAGCTTCCTCCCGGACCTCGTGATCAATCTAACAGCAAGTCCACAAGGCACACCAGACGATCACGAGACGAGATCAAGCAGAAAAAGCCAAATTTGAAAAACTGGAAAGATAAGCCAGAAAATGGCTAAGGCATGGCTAAAAGCGCCCCTCTCAAGGAAAGGCGCCCTTTCCTAAAGGTGTCCAGATTCAGCCGGAATCTTCACTACCTCCCAAGACGACCTTCTCAGCTATGACCTATCTCGTCAGCGAGACTATCAGCAAGAACTTCCGACAAATCAATCGACTGATGAAGAAGGTCAAAGGCTGGCAGTCCACAACCAAGATAAAACTAGGCAAAAGCTAAAAGCGCCCCTGCTGGCCAGGGGCGCCCTTTAGTTTGGAGGCCCAAAACTTGCCAGCTGCCACTGCAAAGTCAGGCATCGTGAACAAGACTGAACCAGCTACCCGACACATCATCAAGCAGAATCATCTGATTCATCAAACATCGGGAACGTCAGATCAAAGCAAAGAGGGTCTGAAAAGGTCAAAACGAAGAACGAGTCAGTGAAAATTGACTAAGGCATTGTCAAAAGCGCCCCTTTCAAGAAAAGGCGCCCTTCTTTCTGGAGGCCTAAACTCAGTTTTCTGAGCTAACCTCTCCCAGGCATATCTAATCACATTGATCCTGCCTCAACAACAGAACTGTCAGATACTGCTCGAGATCAACTGAGCAACCTGAATCGAAGATCAAACAGGAGCACTTCAGCTTGCAAAATAAGCAAAAAAGATCAAACTCAAGGTTGGACGCCTAAAGGAAAGTCAAACAGAAATGTTGACTTGAGTTAGCAAATTTGGAGCCAAAAAAGAGAAAAACACTCCACAATCAGTGGAAATCATCTTTTAGAACTCCAAATCAGGACTGAATGATGAGTTATCTTCCATACTTTGTGGATCTTAACCCTAATTGCTTTATATTCATGCTAGGCGTCCCTTTTCCTCATTATTCTTTTTGCAGGTTGAAGGATAAAACATCAAGTAGCTCCCAAGAACAAGTTTTCAAGATCTGGCAGGGGTTTTGAACGGATCTTCAATATTTTTGAAGATAATTGGCAGTAAAAGCATTCTTCTCCCAAGATTGTTTCCAGAGACAGATTATTACAAGTGGCAGTTTATAACTTCCAATCCATCTTCTGTCTATTTCCTCTACTTCTGTCTATATTTCTTTTGCATGTCACAGGAAACGACAGATTTTCACAGATCTGACCAACTGGGTATGATCAGCACAGCTTTTTCAACAAAACCCACATGGTAGATTTTTTCAGAAAAAGTAGCCCTGCTGCCCCTATTTTTTAGGGTTTCCGGAAAAAGTCATAATATTGAAAAACGGACAAACTGGGTTTGTTTGGCTCTGAAGCACGAACAAAACCCATGTGTTAGATTTTTTCGAGAAAAATCACTTTCTGGTGCCCTTGCTGCCTCTGCCACCGAAGGGCTCTTGCATGTCAAAGAAAAACTCGTTTTTTCGAATTTCTGACGATCTGGGTCTGTTTAGAAAATCATTCTTAACAAAACCCATGTCTCAGATTTTTTCGTAAAAACTACCCCCGGCGAGGCTATTTTTAGCAGTTCCAGAAAAGTGTCAGAACAGGGTCAAGTGCCCAGTCAATATTCAAGGTTTTCAGAATGCAGTACTCTCAGGTACAATACAAGACCAAAACAGTCTTATACCATGATTACCTGAAAACGACTGATACAGACTTATGGCAGAAAAATCCAGAGGTCAGTTCTGAAGACTTGGAGGGCATGAATCAAATCACATTGCAGAACATCGAAGAATCCGGTTTGTTTCAAGCAGCATCTATTCCAATCACCTTACAAAGCATCGAGCTTGTAATTGCTTGCATTAAGCATTACAACCCGACTACAAGAGAGATCCTGTCAGTTGACGGGAGGGTGATTTGCAGCTTGAAGCCAGTAGACATAGAGACTTGTTTTGCAATCCCACCATGCCCTACCAAGAAGGTCATATCAGTGACAGAATGCGAAAAGGCATTCGAGGCTTCAAAAGACAAGTGTTCGCTTATAATGGCTGAACATTGGCTGAAAACAAAGAGGAACAGTTTGCCCAGAGTAGTTGGTAGAGGAGAATTCAAAGACGAGTACGGAGTGCTAATCACCCTACTCAGCAGAGTCACTGGACAAGAGGAGGGAAAATCCTTCCAGCCGTGGATGTTCTACATTATTGGCAAGATAATCAGCAGAAAAGAACGTTACGACTGGGCCTCCCTGATCAGTGACACACTCCACCAACAATTCACCGGATTTCTAGAAGAGCACCGTTTCCACATGTGTTCATACCTGGTCTACCTGATAGCCTTCCAAGGCGATTTCAGAACATTAAACACTGTGGGAACCCTGGGTGTGCAAAAGGTACAAGAATACTTTCCTCGCTTGGAGTTCACTCTAGCGGAAAGACATTTCAAAAGAATAAATGACCTTTTTACTATGCACACCGTGCACGAGCTAGACCATGAGATGCACGTGCGTATTTCACCAGCAGCTAAGGCAGCAATGGTGGACTGGGCGGATTGGTTCATACAATTCCCCACTTTCACCTACATACGCGTGTATGGCTATAATGGCCACCCCGCCATGATGCCACGTTACCCCTCAGATAGGGTAGTGTTCATGGAATTCCTGAGGCAATTGGCCGATGTTCACTCTTACCTTCGCGTAAAGAAAAAGGCTGCAGTGAACTTTCCTCTTCAGATGGGACTCTACAGATGCAGAACAGCAGCTGATGCAAGGTTGATAAGCCAAGAAATAGTGAGATTTAATCTCAGGTACCTCATCGACAGGAGGCCATCCTATGACCCCAGAGGCATCTTCGCAGCTCACCTTGAGCAAAGATCATCACATGAACCTTTCATGGAAGATTTTTGGGTCAACTGCGAAGATGAGTTCGAAGTGAGAAGAAGGAACCATAGCAGATTCAAGCTCTCACAGATTGCAGAATTCATGTCAGAAGACATCGAGGGCTTATCTGAAGACGAAGGAGAAGTTATTCTTTCTTCCTTCTTCACGGGTCTAGTAGATTCACAACCACTCGGCAAGGTAGACTGGTACGCGAAAGAGAGTACGTCTATTGAGGAAAGAACGGGTAGAGTAGTTCGACACAGTCAACTCTACCTGGACAGTAAAAGGACAAGGAAGGTAGTACTTCCCCGATCAGAGCCGCCAGCGGTTCAGTCTACACTACCTTCCACGTCTAGGAGGAAACCCAGACAGAAGAAGATGAGCTTTCCTCCAGAAGGAATGCGGATGTCAGGAAGCACATGGGGGAGAAAAGGAATTGCCAGCACAAGCCGGCAAGAGGTACAGGTGGAGACAGCCACCAATTTGCCTGAGACAGTTGAGACCGCTGCAACTACACAAGAACCAGTGATTGAAATAATCGCTGTAGAGGCGGAAACCATTGTAGAAGAAGTTGTAGCAGAAGCGGTGCCAGTGATAGAAACAGAGCCACCATCTTCACCACCATCACAGAGGTCACAAAGTCCTATTGATTTGGACTCGCCACCACGAGACATTGCCACGGCACAGTCTCGTTCTTCTAGCATTCAGGGGACCTATGTTCCTCCTCCCAGCGATGCTAGCCGAGATTCTATCTGGCTGGAAAGCTCGCTTGGGAGAAAGAGGGAGAGGCCTTCATATCAGCTTGACTTCTCTGAATTCCATCATGCCCCACAAGACATGCCGGTAAAGAAGTTGAAGAAGCAGACACATGTAGAAAAGAATGCAGAGAACGAGGTCATCATAGAGACTGCTGCCCCACCTGAAGACAAAGATATACATAATGTGAGGGTTGAGGATTTCACGCTTTCAAAGGTGAACCTTGGAAAGACCACTCGACAGGTGGAGGCAGACCTTCTTGGAATTGCCTCGGCGAGTGTCAAAGAAAGGATGACAAAAGATGGACAAGACAAAGCAGCCTTGAAGGCTGAAATCCGTCAGCTAAAGTTGTACATTTCTAGTTTGATACATGACACTCCAAACTCCTCGGCTTTGCCTCAAGGACTGTTGGATCTCCCAGCTGAAAGGAACCATCATCAGTTGATTACATACGGTAAACACTTGAGACGTCAAGTGGATGAGTTTGTTGTCAAAGGGCGGTGTGTGTTGACAGAAGCATATCAGCTGAGAGACAGAGCACATGGACTTCGATCAGAAATCCAGAAGTCAGATATAAAGGCAGCTCAAGAGAGGCCGAGAGAGGAGGCGACAGTTGCTGATTTGCAACAAGCATATGAATCAGTTACGACCACAGAAAATAAACACCATCTCTTTGAGTGGAAAGAACAGGTGGCATACAAGGTGAGAGCCTATGATGCCAACTCTGTGGAGCTGATTGACTATAGACGCTTCGTCGCCAATATTATCAACTTCGCAAGAACGTTGGTAATATCCTTCCCGGAGTTAGAATATCAGCGGGAAGGAGGAGAATATGTGGAACTTGAAACCGTGCAGACACGATTCCAGGATGTCATCCGATCTTCATTCCTTGAAGATCCCAATGGCTGCAAATTAGCCAAAATTGCAGCCATGTCTGTCCAGTTAGATGAAGCAGCTGCCCAATGCATAACCTATCATCAGCAGCTTACGACGGGTGAAGAAATGCTTAGACGCCACATGGTCATCTTGAAGAGCATTAATTGCCCGGAGGCCGAAGAGGTCAATGACTGGATAGAGACTTTGTTGACCAGTGGTGAAGAGGTGTAAAGCACCAAGGGAGGACGTCCTACCCTCCAAATAGCATTAATGATGACTGAAGTCAACTTGATGCCCCTTTCCAAGTTGACTCCAGATCTCCACAGATCATGCATGTCAGATCCCACTAATCTAGGATGTCTATTTGACTCCCACGATTTGTGGATCTCAGATTTCCTCAAAAGGTGGATGTCTATTTGGAGACACATTTGTAACATAAGTTCACTTTTAGTTAGGTGTCAGTCAACTGAGGTAGACTTCCAGTTTGACTTTTGTTTAGTTTCAGTTAACTGAAGTAGATTTCCAGTTAACTGTTTGCTCACCTACATTTAGACATAGAATAATATCTTGCTGATTGGCAAGAACTGTTTGTTAACTCAAGGAGATTTTAGGGTTGCCTACTCCTTTGAGTTCCTATAAATAAGAGCCTTAGGTTCTTTATTTGTTTAACCTTTATTTGCTAGCAAAATTGCTGCACCACTGTTGCCAGAGTTCGCTTGTTTATATCTGTTCACTCTTGGATGAGAGTTCGTTGGTTGATCGCAATTGTGCATGATTTCGTGCCTTTGCTGTCCCGACCTTTGTAATTCTTTGAAGAATCTTAAAGAATAAATCAGATGGTGCAAGCTTGATTGATCTAATTATTTGAGTTATTCAAAGTCTTGTTTTTAAATAGTGCATTGTTTCAATCTCCTCCTTGGACAGGTGTCGTCGCCTCCTTGGATATTTTGTCATCAATCATTATCGTTTGATGTTGTTTAATGATCTTTCTTGCAGCCTAGACTTTGGACAGGTGTCGTCACCTCCTCGAGAATCCTGTTAGAAAGGCCATCGTCCCTTGTTGTTTCCAGTGAGCTGCTTCCAAGCCTATACCTCGGATAGGGGTTCCTCCTCCTTGGCAAGTCTCAGATCCAGTTTACCGTAACGAGTGTTTGCTTGTATCGAGCCCTATCTTGGTATATATCCGAAGGTTCAGAGCCTCGGCCATATTCCATTGAGACGGAGGATTCAAGTGATCCAACCATACCATTTCGCTCCTATGCCCTCATGCTCTGTTTTTCTTGAGGAGGTAGGATAGTTTAGAAGCTTAGTTAGTCGTAGTTAAGATCTGCGGAAACCAGAGAAAAAGCTTAGCTACGGCGCATTGGTTTATGCACCCTTGTGTCCTGCCCTGAGTAAAAAGATAGGAAATCTTAGTACACCCCTTTTTTCTGTATAAAATCAGCAAAGAGAGATCTTCCTCTCTATAATCCGAAGAGCATGTACTAACACACTTGCAATAGCTGTCGTTTCCAATAAGCACTCCGAGAGGTTGAAAACAGTCGATCTTTGCGTTCATGTTAACCGACAGCGAGACTATCAACAAGATCATCGATTAGGGATCATTAATCGTCACGAAGTATGGAGAATCTATAAACAATGAAGATGCCAAATCAGAGAGCTTCAAAGCTAAAAGCTAGCCAAAGGCCCCTCAGTTCAAGGTATTAGATGAATCCATCATAGCTGCTTCATACATGACATCTTTTCAACTTCCTCCCAGCACTTGATTCACAGGACAGGCCAAACGATCACAGTTGAGATCAAGCAGAAAAAGCCAGAACTGGAGACTGAAAAGACAAGCCAAAAATTGGCTAAGGAGAAGGAAAAGCGCCCCTCTTGGAGAAAGGTGCCCTTTCTTTGAGGCATGCAGATGCAGCACGAAATGCTTTGCTCTCGGAACAACCTTCTCAGCTCGATCAATCTCGACACGAGACATCAACGAAAAGTTCGACAATTGAATCATCTAATGACAGAGATCAAAGGCAGGATTTTGAGTAGACAAAACTAGTCAACAAGCTAAAAGTGCCCCTGCTGGACAGGGGCGCCCTTGAATTTGAAGGACATAAACTCACTATCATCAACTGAGAAGTAAGTCATCCTGTGCAGGACCAAGCTGGTTACCCGATGCATCGTCAAGCAGAGTCATCCATCAACGGGAATGACAGATCAAAGCACAGAGGGTCTGAAAAGGCCAAAACGAAGAACAGTCAATGAAAATTGACTAAGGCACAGCCAAAAGCACCCCTCTTGAAGAAAGGCACCCTTCATTCTGGAGGCTCAAAATCAGTTTTCTGAGTTAATCTCTCCCAGGCATATCTCGTCAAGCTGATCCCATCTCAACAACGGATCCGTCAACAACTACCAAAGATCAACTGAGCAGTCAAGATCGAAGATCAAACGGAGGCACTTTAGCCTGCAAAAATGATCAAAACTCCAAAAGGGACACCTAAGAAAGTCAAAAGCAAATGTTGACTTGAGTTAGCAAATTTTGGAGGCAAAAAGAGGCCAAACACTCCACAATCAGTGGAAATCACCTTTTTGAACTCCAAATCAAGCTCAATCATGAGTTGGATGCCCAATTGATGCTTGCAACTCCAAATTGACATATCAAAGCATCTAGGCATCCATTATTCATTATTTCTTTGCAAGTTGAGGAGGTCAAGAACAGATATTTTTCTTCTCCAACATTTTTGAAGATCTAACAGAGGGGTTTTCACCATTCTTCATATTTTTGAAGATCTGTTGCATAGAGGGACTATTTATCAGAGTTTGCATCAAAAGGCATAATTCTTCCAGATTGACAGTCGATAACTTCCAATTCACCTTCTGTCTACTTCCTCTATTTCTGTCTAAAATTCTTGCATGTCTGAAAAAAACAGCAGATAATCACAAATCTGGCCAACTGGGTATGATCAGCACAGCTTTTTCAACAAAACCCACATGTTGGATTTTTCCAGAAAAAGTAGCCTTGCTGCCCCTATTTTTTAGGTTTACCGAAAAAAAGTCATAATTTTGAAAAACAAACAAACTGGGTTTGTTTAGCTTTGAAGCACAAACAAAACCCATGTGTTGGATTTTTCTGAGAAAAACCACTTTCTGGTGCCTCGCTGCCTCTGCCACTGAAGGGCTCTTGCATGTCATAGAAAAACTCATTTTTTTTGAATTTCTGACGATCTGGGTTTGCTTAGAGAATTATTCTCAACAAAACCCATGTCTTAGAATTTTTCGTAAAAAATACCCCCAGCGAGGCTATTTTTAGTAGTTCCAGAAAAAATTGTCCGAGCAGCATCGTGTGCACAGTCAATCTTCAAAGTTTTCAAAACGTAATTCTCCCAAGACAAATACAAGACCAAAATGGTCTTACTCCATGATTTTCTGAAAATGACTAGCACTGATCTGCGTCGAGCACACCCAGAGGTCAATCTAGACAGATTGAAAAGCATAGACACAAGTCCACAAGTTCCATAATGGTTTCACCTCATATATCTGATCACCTTCCTAGGCCAGTTTAGAGGATTGTAACTGTTGGAATTTTACACATATAGCAAGTTCATGTGCATTTCTCACGGTTGGAATGATCGTGGTCAAACTTCGCGGTTTCATCATCAAGCTTCACGGTTTCATCATACAAAACTCTTCCATTAAGAAAGATCAAGGAAAACGTCAAAGCTGCAAAAGAACGAGGAAGGTAATCATTCCCAATACAGAGCCGCCATCGGTTAATACTACACTACCTTCCACGTCAAAGTGGAAACACAGACAAAAAAGAAAAGGAGTAACCCTCCTAAGGGAAGCGAAATGAAGGAGATGCATACATCAAGATTGCTGACAAGCGATAAGCTGACAATTGAGAGGCATGTAACGGTCTCCATATGAAGAAGTCAACGAATGAACAAAAGCACCGTTGACCAATGATGATGAGGTGTCAAACACCTCAAGAAGGACGTCCTACCCTCCAAATAGCAATAAATACGACTAAAGTCAACTTGATGCCCCTTTCCAAGTTGACTCCAGATCTCCACAGATCATGCATGTCAGATCCCACTGATCTAGGATGTCTAATCGACTCCCGTGATTTGTGGATCTCAGATCTCCTTTAAAGGTGGATGTCTATTTTGGAGACACATTTGTAAGTTAAGTTCACTTTTAGTTAGGTGTCAGTCAACTAAGGTAGACTGCCAATTTGACTTTTGTTTAGTTTCAGTTAACTGAAGTAGATTTCCAGTTAACTGCTTGCTCACCTACTTTTAGACATAGGAATAAATCTTGATGATTGGCAAGAACTGATTGTTAACTCAAGGAGATTTTAGGGTTGCCTACTCCTTTGAGTTTCTATAAATAAGAGCCTTAGGCTCATTATTTGTTTAACCTTTATTTGCTAAGCAAAATTGTTGTGTCATTGTTGCAAGAGTTAGCTTGTTCATATCTATTCACTCTTGGATGAGAGTTCATTGGTTGATCGTAATTGTGCATGATTTTGTGCCTTTGCTGTCTCGACCTTTGTAATTCTTTGGAGAAGCTTGAAGAAATAAATCAGATGGCGCATGCTTGCTTGATCTAAATACTCGAGTCTATTCAAAGTCTTGTTCTAAATAGTGTATTGTTTCAATCTCCTCCTTGGACAGGTGTCGTCGCCTCCTTGGATATTTTGTCATTGATCATTATCGTATGATGTTGTCTAATGATTTGTCTTTCAGCCTACACTTTGGACAGGTGACGTCACCTCCTCGAGAATCCTGTTAGTCAGGTCATCGTACCTTGTTGTTTCCAGTGAGTTGTTTCCAAGCCTACACCTCGGACAGGGGTTCCTCCTCCTTGGCAAGTCTTAGATCCAATTTACCGTAAAAGAGTGTTTATTTGTATCGAGCCTTATCTTGGTATATATCCGAGAGTTCAAAGCCTCAGCCATATTCCACTGAGACGGAGGGTTCAAGTAATCCAACCAATCCATTTCGCTCCTACGCCCTCATGCTCTATTTATCTTGAGGTAGGATAGTCTAGAAGCTAGTTAGTCATAGTTAAGATCTGCGGAAACCAGAGAAAAAGCTTAGCTACGGCGCATTGTGTTTATGCACCCTTGTGTCCCGCCGCTGAGTAAAAAAGTACTTGTTGGCGTTTCAATTAGCACCTATTGGAAAACTTATTGGAAACGGACAGCTATTGCAAGTGTGTTAGTACATGCTCTTTGGATTATAGAGAGGAAGATCTCTCTTTGCTGATTTTCTACTGTAAAAAAGGGCGTACTAAGGTTCCTATCTTTTTTACTCAGCGGCGGGACACAAGGGTGCATAAACACAATGCGCCGTAGCTAAGTTTTTCTCTGGTTTCCGCAAATCTTAACTACGACTAACTAAGCTTCTAAACTATCCTACCTCCTCAAGATAAACAGAGCATGAGGGCATAGAAGCAAAATGGATGGGTTGGATTACTTGAATCCTCCGTCTCAATGGAATATGGCCGAGGCTCTGAACTCTCGGATATATACCAAGATAGGGCTCGATACAAGTAAACACTCTCTTACGGTAAACTGGATCTGAGACTTGCCAAGGAGGAGGAACCCCTGTCCGAGGTGTAGGCTTGGAAACAGCTTACTGGAAACAACAAGGAACGATGGTCTGTCTAACAGGATTCCCGAGGAGGTGGCGACACCTGTCCAAAGTGTAGGCTGAAAGACAAATCATTAGACAACATCATACGATAATGATCAATGACAAAATATCCAAGGAGGCGACGACACCTATCCAAGGAGGAGATTGAAACAATGCACTATTTAGAACAAGACTTTGAATATACTCAAGTATTTAGATCAAGCAAGCATGCGCCATCTGATTTATTTCTTCAAGCTTCTCCAAAGAATTACAAAGGTCGAGACAGCAAAGGCACGAAATCAAGCACAATTGCGATCAACCAACGAACTCTCATCCAAGAGTGAACAGATATAAACAAGCTAACTCTAGCAACAATGGCACAACAATTTTGCATAGCAAATAAAGGTTAAACAAATAATGAGCCCAAGGCTCTTATTTATAGAAACTCAAAGGAGTAGGCAACCCTAAAATCTCCTTGAGTTAACAAACAGGTATTGCCAATCATCAAGATTTATTTCTCTGTCTAAAAGTAGGTGAGCAAGCAGTTAACTAGAAATCTACTTCAGTTAACTGAAACTAAACAAAAGTCAAACTGGAAGTCTACCTCAGTTGACTGACACCTAACTAAAAGTGAACTTGCAATTACAAATGTGATAAAGATCCGCTAAGAGAGATCACAGTCAATCATGAATCCATCCTAGATCGATGGATCGGTTGTATGTCTGATCTGAAGAATATCAGATGACTTCGATCATGATATTGATAACTGTTGGAGGAGTAGAGGCGATCACTTCATGATGCTTACACCTCTTCACCACTGGTCAACAAAGTCTCTATCCAATCATTGACCTCTTCGGCCCCCGAGCAATTAATGCTTTTCAAGGTGACTATGTGGCATCTAAGCATTTCTTCACCCGTCGCAAGTTGCTGCTGATAGTTTATGCATTGGGCAGCTGCTTCATCTAATTGGATAGATATGGCTGCAATTTTGGCTAATTTGCAACCATTGGGATCTTCAAGGAATGAAAATCAGATGACATCTTGGAACCGTGTCTGTACCGTTTCAAGCTCAACATATTCTCCTCCTTCTCGCTGATATTCTAACTCAGGGAAGGATATTACCAATGTTCTTGCGAAGTTGAAAATATTGGCGACAAAGCGTCTATAGTCAATCAGCTCCACTGAATTGGCATCGTAGGCTCTCACCTTGTATGCCAATTGTTCTTTTCACTCAAAGAGATGGTGTTTGTTCTCAGTGGTTGTAACTGATTGGTATGCTTGTTGTAGATCAGCAACTGTCGCTTCCTCTCTCAGCCTCTCTTGAGCTGCCTTCAAATCTAACTGCTGGATTTCTGATCGAAGACCATGTGCTCTGTCTCTCAACTAATATGCTTCTGCTAATACACACCGTCCTTTGACAACAAACTCATCCACTTGACATCTCAAGTGTTTGCCGTATGTGATCAACTGATGATGGTTTCTTTCAGCTGGGAGATCCAATAGTCCTTGAGGCAAGGCCGAGGAGTTGGGAGTGTCATGTATCAAACTAGAAATGCGCAATCTTAGCTGACGGTTTTCAGCCTTCAAGGCTGCTTTGTCTTGTCCATCCTTTGTCATCCTTTCTTTGACGCTCGCTGAGGCGATTCCGAGAAGGTCTGGCTCCACCTGTCGAGTGGTCTTTCCAAGGTTCACCTTTGAAAGCGTGAAATCCTCAACCCTCACATTATGTATGTCTTTATCTTCAGGCGAGGCAGCAGTCTCTATGACAACCTCGTTCTCTGCATTCCTCTCTACATGTGTTTGCTTCTTCAACTTCTTTGTCGGCATGTCTTGTGGGACATGGTGGAATTCAGAGAAGTCAAGCTGATAAGAAGGTCTTTCCCTTTTCCGTCCAAGCGAGCTTTCTAACCAGATAGAATCTCGGCTAGCATCGTTGGGAGAAGGAACATAGGCCCCCTGAATGCTGGAAGAACAAGACTATGCCGTGGCAATGCCTCGTGGTGGCAAGTCCAAATCAATGGGACTTTGCAATCTCTGTGATGGTGGTGAAGCCGGTGGCTCTGTTTGGCTCTGTTTCTATTACAGGCACCACTTCTGCTGCAACTTCTTCTACAATGGATTCCATCTCTGCAGCAATTATTTCAATCACTGGCTCTGGTGTAGCTGCAACGTTCTCAACTGTTTCAGGTAAATTGGTGGTTGTCTCCACCTGTACCTCTTGTTGGCTTGTGCTAGCAATTCCTCTTCTTCCCCATGTGCTTCCTGACATTCGCATTCCTTCTGGAAGAATGCTCATCTTCTTTTGTTTGGGTTTCCTCCTAGACGAGGAAGGTAGTGTAGACTGAACCGTTGGCGGCTCTGATCGGGGAATTACTACCTTCCTTATCCTTTTACTGTCAAGGTAGAGTTGACTGTGTCGAACTACTCTACCAGTTCTTTCCTCAATAGACGTACTCTCTTTCGCGTACCAGTCTACTTTGCCGAGTAGTTGTGCATCTACTTGACCCGTGAAGAAGGAAGAAAGAATGACCTCTTCTTCGTCATCAAATAAGCCCTCGATGTCATCTGACATGAATTCTGCAATCTGCGAGAGCTTGAAACTGCTATAGTTCCTTCTTCTCACTTCGAACTCATCCTCGCAATTGACCCAAAAATCTTCCATGAAAGGTTCATGTGATGATCTTTGCTCAAGATGTGCTGCGAAGATGCCTTTGGGATCATAGGATGGCTTCCTGTCAATGAGGTACTTGAAATTAAATCTCACTATTTCCTGGCTTATCAACCTAACATCGGTTGCAGTCCTGCATCTATAGAATCCCATCTGAAAAGGAAAGTTTGCAGCAGACTTCTTCTTTACGCGAAGGTAAGAGTGAACCTCGACCAACTGCCTCAAGAATTCCATGAACACTACCCTATCTAAGGGGTAGCGTGGCATCATGACGGGGTGGCCATTGTAGCCATACACGCATATGTAGGTGAAAGTGGGGAATTGGATGAACCAATCCGCCCAGTCCACCATTGCTGCCTTAGCTGCTGGTGAAATACGAACGTGCATCTCATGGTCTAGCTTGCGCACGGTGTGCATAGTGAAAAGGTTGTTCATCTTCTTGAAATGTCTTTCCGCTAGAGTGAACTCGAGGCGAGGAAAGTATTCTTGGACCTTTTGCACACCCAGGGTTCCCACAGTGTTTAGTTTTCTAAAATCGCCTTGGAAGGCTATCAGGTAGACCAGGTAGGAACACATGTGGAAACGGTGCTCTTCCAGAAACCTAGTAAATTGTTGGTGGAGCGTGTCACTGATCAGAGAGGCCCAGTCATAATGTTCTTTCCTGCTGATTATTTTGCCAATAATATAGAACATCCACAGCTGGAAGGATTTCCCCTCCTCTTGTCCAGTGACTCTGCTGAGTAGAGTGATTAACACTCCGTACTCATCTTTGAA
This sequence comes from Sequoiadendron giganteum, assembly GCA_007115665.2. NCBI lineage: Eukaryota > Viridiplantae > Streptophyta > Pinopsida > Cupressales > Cupressaceae > Sequoiadendron > Sequoiadendron giganteum. The sequence goes on along the minus strand of CM021106.1, from coordinate 231,222 downwards.
TTCTCCTCTCCCAACCAATTTGGGCAAGCTGGTTCTCTTTGTTTTCAACCAATGTTCAGCCATTATAAGCGAACACTTATCCCTGGAAGCCTCGAATGCCTTTTCGCATTCTATCACAGATACGACCTTCCTGGTAGGGCATGGTGGAATTGCAAAACATGTCTCTATGTCCTTCGGCTCTGTAAGGTGATCGGAATGGATGCAGCTTGGAATAAACCGGATTCTTCAATGTTTTGCAATGTAATTTGGTTCATGCCCTCCAAGTTTTCAGAACTGACCTCTAGATTTTTCTGCCATAAGTCTGTGTCAGTCATTCTCAGATAATCATGGTATAAGACTGTCTTGGTCTTGTATTGTACCTGGGAGTATTGCATTCTGAAAACCTTGAAGATTGACTGTGCACACGATGCTGGTCGGACAACTTTTCTGGAACTACTAAAAATAGTCTCGTCGAGGGTAATTTTTATGAAAAATTCCGAGACATGGGTTTTGTTGAGAATGATTTTCTGAACAAACCCAGATCGTCAGAAATTCGAAAAAACGAGTTTTTCTATGACATGCAAGAGCCTTTCGGTGGCAGAGGCAGCGGGGCACCAGAAAGTGATTTTTCTCGGAAAAATCCAACACATGGGTTTTGTTCGTGCTTCAGAGTTAAACAAACCCAATTTGTCTGTTTTTCAAATTTATGACTTTTTTCGGAAACCCAAAATAAAAGGGGTAGCAGGGCTACTTTTTCTAGAAAAATCCAACATGTGGGTTTTGTTGAAAAAGTTGTGCTGATCATACCCAGTTGGCCAGATCTGTGATTATCTGTCGTTTCCTGTGACATGCAAAGAAATATAGACAAAAATAAAGGAAGTAGACAGAAGATGGATTGGAAGTTATAAACTACCACTTTGCAATAATCTGCCTCTGGAAACAATCCTCGGGGAAGAATACTTTTACTGCCATTGATCTTCAAAAATATTGAAGATCCGTCCAAAACCTCTGCCAGATCTTGAAAACGTGTTCTTGGGAGCTATTTGATGTTTTATCCTTCAACCTGCAAAAAGAATAATGAAGAATGGGACACCTACCAAGAATATATGGTGATTAGGGTTGAGATCCACCAAGTATGAAAGACAACTCATGATTTAGGTCTGATTTGGAGTTCCAAAAGGTGATTTCCACTGATTGTGGAGTATTTGGCCTCCTTTTGGCTCCAAATTTGCTAACTCAAGTCAACATTTTTGCTTTGACTTCTTTTAAGCGTCCATCCTTGAAGTTGATCTTTTTTGTCCATTTTGCAAGCTGAAGTGCCTCCGTTTGATCTTTGATTCAGGTTACTCAATTGATCTCTGGCAGTGGCTGGCAGTTTTGTTGTTGAGGTGGGATCAACTTGACGAGATATGCCTGGGAGGGATTAACTCAAAAATTTGAGTTTAGGCCTCCAAAAAGAAGGGCGCCTTTCCTTGAGAGGGGCGCTTTTGACAATGCCTTAGTCAATTTTCATTGACTGTTCTTCGTTTTGACCTTTTTAGACCCTCTTTGCTTTGATCTGACATTCCCGTTGCTAGATGAATCAGATGACTCTACTTGACGATTCATCGGGTAGCCAGCTTGGTCCTGTTCAGGATGACTGACTTCTCAGTTGAAGCTGGCAAGTTTAGGTCCTTCAAACTAAAGGGACAGGGGCGCTTTTAGCTTTTGCTTGGTTTTATCTTGGCTGTGGACTACCAGTCTTTGACCTCCTTCATCAGATGTTTGATTTGTCAAAAGTTATTGCTGATAGTCCTACTGACGAGACAAGTCATAGCTGAGAAGGTCATCCTAGAAGGCAGTGAAGATTCTGACTGAATCTGGATGCCCTCAAGAAAGGGCGCCTTTCCTCAAGAGGGGCGCTTTTAGCCATGCCTTAGCCATTTTCTGGCTTGTCTTTCCAATTCTTCAATTTTGGCTTTTTTTGCTTGATCTCAACTCGTGATCGTTTGGCGTGTCTTGTGGACCTGCTGTTAGATTGATCACGTAGCTGGGAGGAAGCTGGAAAGATATCATGTATAGAGTTGCTGCTTGTGGATTCTTCTGGTGTCTTGAACTAAGGGGCGCCCATGGCCAGCAGGGGCGCTTTTACCATGAAGCTTTCTGATTTGGCATCTTCGTTGCTGATGGATCTTCCATACTTTGCTGACGGTTGGTCAATGATCCCTGAATCAGATAATTTTGCTGATTGTTTCGTTTTTGAGCTAGCACGAAAGTGAAGAGGATGACTGATTTGAAGATGCCAAACGATTACATTTGCCCTCTGAGATCCAAGGGCGCCTTTCTTCAAGAGGGGCGCCTTTTTCACCTTTAGATTGTGTTTTGCCTTGGTAGCAAAACGTGCACCTTCCAGAGTTAGCCAAATTTTGGCCTTTTTCATTTTGAGAAACTCCCTTGCTATAACAGCATTTTTTTGACCTTTTCCGCCATAGCTTCTTCGTTGAAGCTTTTAGGGTTTAGCTTTCAGCACCTGGTACTGGCCAATCTACCATTAATGGTTGCAGAGCTCCTAACTTTGTTCCTGAAAAATAAAAATAGACCCACCAGAGTAAAACATATCTTTTGATGACTCTGACTTGATCAATGTGATCGTGAAGGTAATCAACCCTATCAGAATTATTTTCAATCATTTCCGGGAAGGTCCTATTTTTAAGGGTTTCCTTAAAAATGGGGGCGTAAAACCCTAATTTTCATTTTTTCAGAATTTTAACCATAGGTTCCTTGACAGAAACCCACAAAGATTTCATATTTGGTTTGACCTAAAACATACTTTCGCATTTTTACATTGTTTAGCTCAATTTAAGCAGAATGCCAAAAATTTCATTTTGGTTATAACACATCTATCTGTAGCTTTGACTCTTGAAGGGTTGATTGAGCACTCTTCAAAGAGTCTATGGTGACCTCAAACTCATAGGTGAGCTCATCAACCTCTTCCTTTCCCTTAAGAGCATCACAATAAATCCTATCAAGCGTGAGAAGATGACCTCTATCTGAAAGTAGCTGTAGGTAATTGTTTTTCATTACCCCCAATGCATCTCCAAGTGCCTGAAACTCTACAAGGGAAAGTTCATTATCAAAGTGCTCATGTGTTCCTGGAGTCTTCCAACAACAATTTGCCAACAACTGCTGAGCAAAATCAAAGTGTTCTATGGCTATAGTAATCATGCCTTCACTCACCTTCAGTTGCCCTACCAAATGATGAGACCCCTGTGACAAGCCATTTCCACACAAAATTTCTGATTTATAATCAGCACTATGATAGAATGTTGAATCACCATCATTAACGGACTGGAGAACATCATTGTGTGTGCCATCAACATTGCACACATCCTCATCAATTGTACTGGTCTCAAGATCCTCATAGGATGGCTCTAATGAAATGTTAGAGACTGCTGAATTGACATCCTCTTCACTCAGTTCCTCTTCCGGAGTAGGAGCCAGTAATATCACCATCCCACTATCAACCTTCTCAATATGTTCATCAATAAGAGTTGTCTCACTCTCTGAACCAAACTCGTTGCCTGCTGCAACTCCTTTTCCATGCTCACCTGTAGGCTGAAAATCACTTTGAAGCAATTCTTTTTTCTTATCCTTCCGCTTAGATTTTCCAAACATCCTTAGAAAACCCTGTTGCATTTCCGGATCCCTCATCAGATCATACAAATTTTGCATCAAGTCAATCGTGGATTTATCAAGAGCCATATTTCACCTTGAAGCTGATCAAAGAATGATCCACTCTGTTTGACAGATTTTTTCAATTTCCTTCTTGAGTTTGACAATGCTATTTGTCAAACTAATTTTGTTGGTTGGATCTGCAATAGTTTATCCTTGTTTGCAACTTTCTTCCAATTTCACAAGCCCAAGTGCACAATTTAGATTAAGACAATTCAGTAATTGAATATTTGACTTAGTGCTAAGAGGACATTTATTCAATGATATTCTCAGATTAAGTCAATGAACTTATTCGCTGTCATATATTTCCTCACACAATCTGATATCAACTTAGAACGATAACACAGATTCAATGCTTGATACAATCACATACATGCTTAAACATCACTGTTAAGGATTTCAACCATTACCCTGACCTTAAACAAGTCTGTTTTCACAAAAATTTAATGCTCAGGACGTAATATCAGATTGATACATTAGCAAAGCTATGGCAACAGACCCTCCCAGATGCACTAGATTTCTGCTTGGAAATTAATTGCAGACTTGTACAGACTTTCCAGAAGTTTACATGAGCAGATTAAAAGAGATGTATGCACCAGTAAGACACATTGACAGCATACCCAACTTCCTCCATGAACTCAAACCTTGGAAATGCACTAACAGACCCCTATTTGCAGACATAAACTGAGTAACAGCAATTAATAGGGTGTCAAAAAACTCAGTCCTGATAAAGAAGCAGATTTAAATGGATATCAGATATAGAAGTATGCTGCCCAAAAAGAAAATGAAGAACTCAGAGAAGCAGCTCCCGATATATTAATACTCTTCCTTGCATAATATTTAACTCCTGTGTTGGCTTTATTTCTGACGATTTGCCTCAATTAATTTGTCTTTATTTGAGACTTGTCTTATATAGTTTCGTCTTTATCTGGCTCCTCAGATTTGTCTCTGTCTGAACTTGAAGGAATGATAGAATTGGTTTGGTCTTATCTGCACTTATGCTAAGTGCTGCGATTAAATATTGGGGTTCCGGTTGTCTTTTCTTACCCTTATCACTTCGTCTTTTTCTGCAGTTTAGAAATATCTGAATTTTTTTTGTCCTTTTCTTGTGTAACCCAAATTTTGTCTTTAGCAATGCTCCTCGTCAGATTTCAACCCAATATTAAGTGATGCGATTCACTTCCAAGCTGCAGCTAGATAAAAATATTATCGGCACTTTATATGTTCTTTAGTCTTGGGAAATAATCCACGGGAAGAAGCAGGCAAGCTAACAGCACCCGATAATTATTAAATCCCTTCTCTACCTTTGACCCGCGATCCTTAATTCATCTTACCAATTCTTAGCAGCTGAATAAATTATTTTTCAATCTGTAGACTTCCACATTATATGCTGTGATAGCAATATAATCTCCCAAAATATTTATCGGCCCCTTCTGCTAGCCATGATTTGATGAGAATCTACCACACTAATATTTCACTAAAATATTAATCGAATTCTTGTGGAAGTATGGCGCTGAAGACCAAGGACGGCATTAGGAATTTATGGCAAATTGATTCTTGAATGGGCTGTGTGATAGATTGAATAGCCCGACCATCTTCCTTTAATAATAATTAATTTTCTACGTTGGCATTATCTCTACCAATTGTCTCTTTACTTGACTATTATATCTCTGTAAATAATCTCCGGCTGCAGATTTAAACGAATAATAAAGTCCTCTAAACCCTCAATCTGGCATTTATTTATTTACTTATTTTGTTGAAACCCCTTCCAAATAAAAAATATATTCTTGATATTTCACCAAATACTTTCAAAAATTTCAAACCTTAGTCTGAAATTTTCTTTTCGAAAACCAACACAAGATGGCAGGAAACCGCTCTGATACCACTGTAATATCCTGCCCTAAACGGAGATATTTGCTAACTTATTTCTGCCGTTCCCTTTGTTTTCGGTTTTGAAGTTTTTAAAGATATTACCAAATAATGCATAAAATTGCAGAACAAGAAACGTTGAAGCACAAGTATATTATCTTATCAGATTAATTAATGCCATGAAATTACATTGAAAGCAATAATACCCGGATAACAACTTCTAATCGTGAAACTCTGTAAACCCTTGTTCTAAAACTCTCCTGTAAATCGATGAAGCACAAATGTGACCTCCGTATGAAGCCACCAATCAGCAAACCTCGTATGATCTTCACACCCTCAGCAAGCTCGATACATGAAGTAGCTACACTCTCCAAGACGGTTGCAGCTAAACACCCTAGGCCTCCACCTCCAAAATGCAAAGCACAAAGCCAATTTGATAAACGATCAAGAATGAATGAAATGTCTTCAAAATGCCTTTATATACTTCTCCCCAAGAGGTTGATTTCATGTGAGGCCTTTTTAATCATTAAAATATATTAAAATATGCCTTTGGCACCCTTTTTAAGTAAATCCTCAAAGTGGGCGCCCTTCATAAATTATAATGACTTGACTTTATATCATTAAATGCACTCTTTATTAAAATCAATATAAGTCAATATATGTAATTTATAATTAATTATTATTAAAACATAACTTTAATAATAATTATAATATTATAACTCCATTAATAAACATCATTTATCAACTCCGCTAACACCATAGGCTAGCCCACTGCATTCTCTGCCCAGCTAGATGCCTTACTAAAAATAGTAAGGTTGGCCTCTATCAACTCACTGACTTACTATAAATAGTAAGTGTATTAAAACAGAGCCAAAACACCCTGAATAACATCGCCTCAGAACAAGCTAAGGATCTGAAGATGAAAACACTGCCAACTGCCATTAAGAGAACGCAAAAACTCCAACACTAGGCCCTCTAATCACCCTGATTAGCCTACAAGAACGCGATGATAGGCTAAACCACCAAACTCTGATGCTCGCTCAAAAAGGGGACATTACACTCAACCACCGCCAGCATACTTGAGTCATGTAGTCAGGAAACACTATTACTATTGCTATGATTGTTCATGTTATGATTGTACTGGCATACATTCTATCAATAAAGACAAGTGTGATGATTTAGTGCATTATCTTCTAGTACGTTATGTTCTATAAGTTATCTCTGTTTACTCTGATAGTACATTGGAATCCATCTTGTGAGTAAACAAAGGAATGGTTATGTTTCCCATTCGTAACCTCCACGCCAGTTGGCTATCCCGAACAACTTTGATTCTCTGGTCATAAGTCTTCATGAGTCCAACGGCTTGGGATAGGATAAGGTCCAACTTGTTGAACTTTCTCAGATGTTCAACATTGAAAGATTGGGAGCAGAAAATCCCATTAACTATTTTCTAGAAGTCATTCTCCAAGACTTTAGCATTCTCCTCATTTCCATCTCCTCCCCTGTTCAGCTATAGTCTGAGGGCAACGAGATTCTTATGATTTTCTGCCTTAGTAATTTTGACAAACACTTTGCTTGCAACCTTCTATCTTGCTGGTTTTGTTTTTCAGTTTGATTCTTCTTGTTTTGATTGATGCCAAATATGTTATGAATGCTTGGAATTGAATTCTAAATGTTGAATCAATGCTAGGGAGATGAGATGTAAGTATTTTTGTATTTTCCAGGTGCACATAGATGACTGAAACTAATGCAAATTAACACCTACAGCTGCTAGACATTTCTCCAAACGGTTGGCATGCATTCTAAATGACTTCTCTAATAGTATGTTGACTGAAAATGCATTTACAGCTGCTAATCATTTAGTCAAACACTTTCAATGCAACCTAAATATGCAATTAGATCATCTACAGCCATGGGACATTTTAACAAACAATTTGCAACCAAACTCCCAACTTCATTATTATGATATTGCATTGGAATACAACTCAATACAATGCTGCATTGAATGAATACAACATTATAGAACTTGACTGAATTTAATTCCAAATTGATTATGCAAAACCCTATAGGCTGCGATTTGTACTCAGACCTATTACAATGCAAAATGAGTAAATACAATGAAAGGAACCTGTGATAAATTGCTGATAAAATCTGTAGATGAGATGACTGCATGAAGAGGACTTAAACAGCAATGTAAGAGTTCTCCAATGATTGAATCAATCCCTCAAAATGGTGCCGCCCCTGTTCTGACTTGCAGCCTCCAAATAAAATCGTTGCAGCCACAATCCCTCTCCAAATTCCTCCTAGAAGGGTCGCCTAGGCTCCCAAAGTGGAGCGACTCAATGCCCACATGAAATCAATGCAAGGAAGGGCTTCCATGAGCAAAACTCTGAGTATATGGTCTGCAGGTCGACCCCCATGAATGACTGATAAAAGGCAGCAATCTGATCAAAAGCTCCAAAGGAAATCACCCCCAAAATCGTCCCAAAATGTAGTCTCCATAATCTGGTAATATATATTCTGAAATGCTAACTCCCCAAAGCAAAATATCCAATAATCTCCAGCTGAAGGGACTCCACACAAATCTGCAGTCTCCTTCTCCAAGAATCAATTTCCTTTCAGCTAGGGGTGATATCTCACACCCGAAACTGAGCTTGAGGGTCTTAAAACCCTAAACCAAGTAGTCACTCAAACTTGCCCGTGAAAGTATGAAATTCAAGAAGTGTCGAATGTTTCCTTCTTCTCTCTTTTTGTATTTCACCATTCAAAACATAAGTGACTTTTACAAAGTAATATTTTAAATATTTCATAAGCCAATTTAAAACTTGATTTATTAATTATTTAATATCCCCCTTTTAAATATACTTTAAGGCCTAGGCCATATTAAATAATTAAGTCACTTCATCCAAATTTTGGGGACATTACACATCCTTACTCTCTTTGTCCTTCTTAGACCTCTCAACCATCCTTGCTGCAAACACCTGAAAGTTGTGTTAATCCCCATCCCTTGTAGGTCCCAAGTTAATCCTATCAATGTCAAAGTCACTCGCAGTGGCTTGAGTAACTTCTTTCTGTGCAGTAGGACATGCAACTTCCAAACATAGATTCCCTTATCTGACATCATCAATTAGCCGAGCAATGGGCTTCAATTTCTTAGGCTTTGGGGTCCTTTGAAGCAATTGACCCACCATATCTTGCCTCGGAAGATCTAGCTGCCCTATCTTCCTTTTCTTTGATAGGGTATCTTCTAGCCAAATAGGGGTATAATAGGAACATTGGTCGCCTTGGAACTGGAAGAGTCGAATAATGTTCTCTTCGTGGGAGGAGTATTTGCTTGCATATCCTATGATGAAAACGGAGAAGACCTCTGTTTTGGAGGTTCACTTACCTCTCTAATAGGTGATGACCGGTGAGATGAGGAGGAAGTACTAATCTCAATGTTACCTAAGTCACTTCCTTCTTCTTCACCCCCTTTATCTTTGTCTAGATGGGGTAAATCAAGGAGATTCTCTCCACAAGTATGCTGAAACACATTCCTATCAGGAGGTTTTCGTCACCATCGCCCAAGGCTCTTGATGGCACTGGATGTGAGGTGGATCTAGAGGTCCCTACAACCACAAAAGGCTAAGCACTGCCTCCCACAGGTTGAGTATTCTGTGACCTGGTTTGGGGGCGAGATTGCTCTGTTTTCTTTTTAGTGACCCACTCCAGAGTCCTTTCCAGAACATCTGCAGTTCTTGCTTCAATTGTTTCTTTTTCTTTATTGCTCCAATCCATAGCAAGGATGGGTCGATTTGCTATTAATTCAGTAAAAATTGGGTCTACCAAGTCAGATTCATCATCCTCAATTCCTTGGACATCCCAACCCAAACCATAAATGATTATTTGTCTCAACGATAATCTCATCCAGTTTCTTTTCCTCACCTCAAATTCGTCAAAGTAGTCAGCCCAATAATCTTCCAAAGTTGGCAAATGGAAGAAACCAGGTCCTAACTTCAAATTGTCTTTCACATAGTCTTTGAGGTCGAAAGGAAAGCGTTCATCATAAGGATGCAAACTATACCTGGATATTTCCTTCTCTATGTTTAGAGCATCTGGCATGGATTCACAGGTGAAGGGGTCCAAACCAACTGGAAACTATACTGTCACCCTTCTTCGCTCTTGGCATCTTTTGTTGACATCGACTAACTGCCTGCAGACTTCGATCATTACAATTTGTCTTTCGGGTACCTTGGGAGTTTGATAGGTAAACCAATAAAACCACCAACTCTTCTATAAGATAATCTTTGAAACTGGATAAAATGGTTGCCATAGAAATTAACAAACTACATGGCTTCTGGAGAAAGCCACATCTTGATTTTTCCTTGCAATTCCTTGGCCACTCTCATGGTAAAAGCATCAGATATCCTCCTCTGATAAAGGAAACTCTTGTTCAACTGCAGCTTATCAAGGTACTCAAAAATTGGTACCTAGTCACGGGAAAGATCACTTGGCCTCAAGCCTGGCCATGGTCTGGTGCTTGCAATGGCATAAATTAAATAAGAAGACATATAGAATGTCTTATTGGCAGTGAAGAAAACAAGTAGACTATGTATCTTGTCACTGATGAGTGTTGCCCAATCTAGGAACTGGCTCCCATCGAGCACTATCTGAACAAAAAAGTACATCCATTCTTGAAAACCATAAGCATCTTCGTTCCCCTGAACTCTGTGCAATAACATAACTATGTCGGATATCTCTTCCACAAAATGGTTCTTGTGCAAGTTTTGAGGCAATTGAGATTTATCCCACCTGGGTTTCACCAGCCAATTCTTCGCCATTATATTCCTGTAATACCCCTTTTTGAGTGAGAACTCAACCTGAGCGTTGGTAAAATCTAAGGCTGAGTAAGGCTCTTTTTCCGGAATCCTCAAGCATGAGGCAAAGGTGGTTCTTTGAATTTTAACCACCAACCTATTGTCTTTAGTTCTGATTTCCTGAGTCTGAGAATCATGATGTTTTATGCATTCAAGAATTAGCTCGAGCCATTGCACAGCCACAGGGAATGTTGCTGCTTCTACCAATCCATTGTTGACTACCTTCTGCATAATGGGTGATGGATTGGGTGCATTGAATTTTTCCTTAAATTCATTCATATTTACTTACCCAAGCTTGGTGTCTCCTATCTCAGGCATGTCGCAAGTTAACCCTGAGATATACTCATAACCCTGACATTTAATTCTTGCCATTACTGAAATTCTAGGGTCCGAATAGGCTCTCACCGGGTAGATTACAATGCAAAGTGAATTAAGCTTGAAAACTGTAACTTGAAAGAAATGGGCAGGATATAAATACCTCGGAACACCCAAACCCAAAGGACGAAAATCTACACCAGTGTGCTCTCCCTCGTCACGTCTCCCAGTGTTAATGTCATAGCTAAAGGCACGTGTCAACTTTCACATCACCACTTCCTTGCAACTGCTTTTCAAAAGTTTGAAAAGGAATGGCTAAAGGGCGGAGAAATGGGTAGTTCATACAACTTTGTAAATCACTGCCCAAGTTCATCTTTGTAAAAACCACCCACCTTTCAATAAGCATCGACGAGTTAATTGTTTTTCCTCCGAGCAGTAAATGGGGGAGTTTGATGAACTTAACAAACCACTACCCGCACTGCCTTGACTCAAAAGATAGACAAAAACAAGGTTACAAAAGTTCAAGTAACTAAACAAAACACCACTCGTGTATTAAAGACGACTAGGACGAGTCTCGTGGCAGGTGAAGGGAAAGTTAGAGTAACCTTATAAAACACCACCCAAGTTATACTATTCACTTGAAATGCCGCCAACTCATGACTTAGCCTAAAATTGGGAACAAACAAGTTTTCCATGGGTGACCAAAAAACGCAATAACAGTCTTAAGAGGACCATCAGAGAGCACCTTGTGAAGTGGAAGAACTTGTCGATTGAGGATGCACTTGGGAGAATGAACAAAACTTGTAGTATCAAGAGTTGAAATTACTTGACGACTATAATGTCCCCATTTACGATGTCCTTTGGGCTAGTTTGGTTCTGACTTGCTTATTATTTTTAGTAAGTACTATATTTAGTAACTGGTCTTGGCGGCAGTGTAGTGTAGGGTTTCTTGTTTGGGCAGTGTGTGGACGTTGTCTAGTGAGCTTTTAATGTTTTGGCCAATTTGATATTTGGTGAGTACTTACTATTTTTAGTAGTTGCTATTTATAGTAAGTCTATTTCGGGAAATTGGTCCCAAACCCATAGTGTCTTCAGCAGTGTTATTTCTATGGTGGCGTTGGACAGCCTAAGGTTGGATTATTTAATATTTGTTTTTTATCAGTCACTTAAGTTATTTTTATAAAATAACTTTATAACTTAAGTGAGGGGGTAGGTGGTCATCAAAAAGCACCTTGGTGCCTAATGAGATAACTTAACGTTGTTTTAGAAGGCTGAATAAGGAAAAATAGTTTCCTTTTGAGCAGGGGCCCCTTGAGAAATATTTGATAATGTTTAAAAGTATAAAGCAAAATATTAAAAGGCTAGATAGGGCGTTGGATTTTGGAGGAAAAAAAGCATTTCAAACCTAAAGTTGTCCTAATTCCCTCTCTCTATGAAACTTCATTTTGGCTCTCATTTGGTTATGTTCTTTTTGGCAACTTAATAGAATGTTGTTGGAATTACTCCAAAGTACTCGGGCTGCGTGTTGAGGACGAAAACCCTCGCCGTATTGGGCTGATTTCGGTGGTATGAGATCCACCCTAGTCAGATTTTGAGTGGTTCCATCCAGGGATCACACAGTACTTCAACGGAGTTCTGATTTTTAGGGTTTGATAGGTGAAGAATGAAGATTTATATGGTGTTTTGATTTGGGTTTGTGGGTATGAGTGTGTTTGAAGTTTGAAGCTTGGGAAGTGTTTTTTGTAAGCGTTTTTGGAGTTTTCTTAAGGTCTGACATACGTTTTCAAGAGTTCAGTAAACTCAGTTTTGTCAATGGCTGAAGATCAAATCTGATTGTAGCTCTTTGGGTGGTTGGCTTTTCATTCTAGGTATTCGAGCGTTGGTTTCCACCAGACTAGGCACCAACTTTCTAGCCATAGTTCAGGAGCTATTGTGAGGACCTAATTTTTAAAGGCAAAATCGCCCTCTTCAGGGCCATACCATTATGTACCATCAAGATTGAGGGTTGCTGATGTAAAGTCCTCATAATCAGACCATTTTCAACGTTGATGTTGCTGCTCCTAGACGTGGGAAATCAAGGGTTATGGTTCGATCTCTATGAGAGGTCTTTGGAGCTCTTATGTACTGATCAGCTGGTGATATAAAGCAAATACCAGGTCTGAAACACTCTTATGATTGTTGATGTTTAATCTCGGTCACCTCATACATTTCCAGGTGTGGGAACTTTATGTATTTTCATTGTAATTGCTGCTGTTTATTAGAGTCTCTGTAAAAGGGCCAAGACTTCATTACTGTATAGCATACTGTGCATGAAATACACCTATATCAGATTTTCAGTGTGCCCAGATAGAATATGTATAAGGCTGTAACTATTTTTTGAGTTTTTATCTGAGCATGACAGCCAATTATAATGGTCTGAAATTTCATTCTGTTCCTTCATGTACTATTCTACCAAATGCAAGTGTTGTAGTGTAAAACCAATTATCAGAATAGTAATGTATCTCTTTTGAAGTTTATTATTTTGTTATGCAAAGCAATGAGTTAAATTTGATAAAAAGGAACGTCTATCAAACTAAAAAAATTGAGCACAACAAACAATTAGCATACAGTGGTTTCAAAAAAAACAAGGGTGGTCATTACAATGGTATCAAAGCACTAATCATCCTACCAGCTAGTGGGTAAAACAGATCTATGATAATTAGTGACAAAGAAAGGAGGTATCAAGAAAGATTGAGAACAAGAGAAGAAGACTTGTGGGAACGTTGGCCTTCTATGGAAGAGGGACAACACTCAAAATCATCTTCAATTGGACCATCTAATTCAAAAAACATGGGTGAGAGAAGAGAGGAGGCTGAAAGAAATAATGTTGAACAAGACCGTACGATGTTACTCTTGGATGCAGTGATTAGAGGTCAAGAAAGAGCAGCCCAACATGCTTATGAGACCAATCAGCAACATGCACAGTTGGTATGGAGATTTCTCAATATTGTCCAACTTGAGGCTGCAAATAGTACGCCCAGCTGCTGATTGGATCTCTCATGTAGTTGGATTGTAATGCTTAACACAAGCAATTACAAATTCAAGGCTCTACACTAAGTTGGGGATTGAAGCTGCTGCAAGCAACCCGGAATGACCAAGATTCTCGACTGCAAGGTTTCCTGCGTCTTTCAAAGCATGAAAATCAATCATTGGAACCACATGATGCAAGTCAATTTCAAATATTCTCAGGTAATCGTGGAGCAACACTAATTTGGGCCTAATTTCTATTGGAGAATACTGCATGTTTAAAAACTTGAATTTTGACTGTAAACACGCCTACGTTCGGAAAAGTTTTGTGCAAACAGCTGAAAATAAGTTGCTGATTTTTCTCCAAAAAACAGATTCTCGAAAAAAAGTTGAGGTCTAGGTTTTGTAGACAATCACATTCTGAAGAGACCCAATTCGTCAGATTTTGAAAAAGCTGAGGGCGTCCCGAAAAAGCATTTTTTTGGAAATATAAAATTTCCCGTCTTCAAGAAGAGCAAAAACTAGATGGACCCAGATCGATGAAAACTGAAAAAGCTGACCACCTGTTTTTGAAATGCGATGCCCTAGAAGATTGGACCATGAAAAAGCATGCCTCTATGCTTCCCAATCCCGAAGCCACGAAGAACATTGGAAAAGCACTCTGTTTGAGCCTCCAAATCTTTATGAGAAGAAAATTCTATGTTTCCTCCTCTAGATGCCAACCTACAAAATATGAAAAATGAATGCCAAAAACCTTCTTAAATAGGGTTTGACAATGAAAAAGCACTTTCTTCACAAAGCTGTAAAATCTTGAAGTCTATCCATGAAGATAGAAACTTCATTTGCAAAAATTTGAGTCCATTTGCACATGCAACAGTGAATTCCTCCTTTGTAGGGCAAAAAGCATGCGCGTGTATTTGAACAACAAACAACGGAAGCTGAAAAATTACTAAGGCATGAGATGTTAAGCGCCTTGACTGGACAATGGCGCCTAGACATCCCAGAGTTAGTCATTTTCTGCGTTTTTTCAACTTTTGCTTGCTTCTACTTCTGGCAAGGCCTGCCTCCAACTTCGACGAACCAGCAATTTGACACTACCAACTGATAAAATCTGTTTGACCATGGATATCTCATGTTTAACCACTGTTGAAGTGATCCTCAGCTTCATACCGACGTCCAACATCGTCTAATTGAGTTCGTGAGCTATTGAAACTACCGACGAAGGTTGAACTGGAAAGAAGGCATGTAGGGATCAAAAATATTCTAAGGCATTAAATCCCAGGCACCCTTGGCTAATAGGGCTGCCTAGGATCCCATGCCTTAGCCATTTTTTCATGAAATCTTTCAACCTCCTATATTAATGTGTATCGCTCTAGGAAAGACTTACAAAGATCGCACCATCATCAAATTAATATATTAATTCTGGAAACTGCAATCTAGTTGTCTCACGTCTCCTCACTCATGCCAACTTAGTAATAATCGGCTCCCAATCTTGGAAGGGAACCATTTCTCAAAGTAATGCCTTTCTTTTTAAAGATATATTGAAATACACATAGCATAATACATATTTGATTTCCAACTCACGATAACTTTCTTACTTCCTTTGACCGGCTTCTATACCACGTCCTCTCTCCAGTCTGACTTGGCATGTGCAGTGTGCATCATAGAAGAAAATAATAGTTACGGGAAAAAATGGTATTACATTTCCTTATCACAGTTTATTCTTTTTCAAAACTAGAAGTTTTTGGCTATCTTCAATATCAGATGGCCAAATTCTTTGACTCGATTCCTCTTTAATTACCAATTCGACTTCTTTATGGACGGGCGGCTATTTGAAAGTGCTACACCAACAAATCACCGAGTATCTTCTAACGCCTGGCAATGATTTCCCTGAAGGCTGCAAATTTATCCACTTTGTAGTTCAACCCCCTTGATCAATAACATGGTT